>SNQJ01S0032851.1:0-17864 GCA_010110895.2 Picea sitchensis | reverse complement strand
AAAAAAAAAAAAAAAAAAGATTTGTTTTATTATTACAGAACTCATTTGCTATGATCCTAAAGGTAACAAGATGGTCCACAGTTGAATGATATATTCTAAACCTGACTTGGCCTTTAACTCTTTTACCGTGACTTTCTAGCCAAAGGATAATATTATTTTCTAAAATGTCATGTCCCCATTTTTGGATTCCCCTGTTTGGCAATGGAAATGACTTACGTGGTTTTCCAGTGAAGAAAAAAGGAGTCAAAAGGGGTTATTTAATGTCACTTAGCTAGGAGATGTTATGTATTTAAAGTGACATTAGATTAATAAGTTACTTATCTATTATTAAAAGTGACTTTTAATCCCAAGTGAAAGAAAAAGGGGGATAAGGGTTACACTTGATTTGATAAAAAAAGGGCAAGTTATAGAAGGAATGGAGAAATAATAAAAGGAGGGGTAGAGCCTCACTGGCATCATGATTTGGATTAATATCTTTGGAGTTATCTTGGAGCCATTTTTTTGTTATGGTTTAGCAAAACCATTCCACTATCAGTTTAGTTTTGGTGGTGCAATTTCCACCCTAGCTAGACAAGAGGAGAATCCACCCAAGATTTCCATTAAAGCTTAGACAAGGAGGAGGATCCATACAAGGTCTTCATTGGATATTCATATTGGGGTTTTTTTTCGGTTTTTGTTTGTAGTTATATGCTTGGATAGGTTGTGTCACTTGGGGGTTTGATCTCATTTGTTGAGGAGGCCATGACATGATTCTAGGTTTTTCTCTTGTATTGTGTGTTTTCCATTGATGTATTGTAGATTCCATAACAACCTTTGGATCATTGTATTCAGATATTCATTCATGATAAAATACCACATATTGTCCCTTCTATTTCTGGTGTATTTGTATTACATGCAATATGTTTGACAAAATGTCTATTAGTAGAATACATGCAAATTGTTTGTGAAAATTTGTTAACCAAATTAGAGCATAAAGAAAACTTATTGCATAGAAGGACATAATATCCTATCCCATTCTATTGGGAATATTACAGTGATATCAGAGCCGGTGATCTTTCCAGCTTGTGATTGCATTAGATCACTTTCCTGGGCCAAAAAAGGGAAAACAAATTTGGGTCTTTTTGCTGATCTTTTTTAAAGGAAAAAAGGGGGCGACACATTTCATATTGCAATCTAAAACTTTTTTAGCATAATTTTCCAAAAAAAAATCAATATTTGAATTCCTCTCGGAAAATACCCTATTTCCGAAAACAAATCGACCGAAAAGGAGTCCAAGAAGTAAAGTTATCAACATTTTAATTTCGGCAATTTTTTAGGGTTTTTCCGGAAAAATTTTCACGATACACGGTGAGGGGATGCAATGGGAAGGAAATGATATTATGTACATACATGTGTAAGAAAGGATGGGAGTAGGTTTTTCCTTCAAGTGGTTAAGCCAGATGGAGTAAGATCTGTAGCCTATGTTTGAAATCCCGAGGGCACTAGCAACAATTAAAATCATGCCTTACCACTACCAAGAGTTTATAACATTGAGTGAAGAGATACATGCATTTTTTCCCTTTAAAAAATTTTACACTCTTTGGTACGAAAGTTGGCCCAAGGATTTTGACGAGGAATATTTTAATGGCATAGGGAAGGAAATGAAAAGGGATGATAATGAAGAACAGATTGAGGAACATGCATCTAGCCATGAAAAGGATGTGTGCATAGAGGAATAACAAACAATAGAATATGATACATCATCAAAACTAAGGCTGATGAAACTAGTGTGCTCGATGGAGAAGATGAGGCTACAACTTCTTGTCCTACTTATGATGACTATGAGAAGATGTTCCAATAAACCAATGTTAAGGATTCAATACCTTTCTTTGTGTATGATGTAGATGATGATGGTTCAAGCGGGAATTCAATACCTCATCCTATTTATGACATGTATGATGATGAAGACATGATTGTACCAGAGCATGAAAAATATTGGTATCTATGTGTAGAAGTTGAAAACAAAAGGGATGATTTAGGGAATGAGAGTAGATAAAAAAACCTATAGGAAGAAGATAGTACACATTGCACAACATCATCTAATGAATCAATTGATCCCTTATGTGACATCCCACGCCATATTGATGAAATAACATTGCATGATTTGGAGAATTGACTACTAGTCACAGAGGAACAAATTTTGCAAATGTTGACAAGGGAAGATGGTGCTCATAAATTTATTGAAGGCCTAATGTGGAAAACCTAGATGGAGGAGAAGCAAAGGGAAACTGCAGATGAAGTCACGAGCACCCAATTTCACATCATCAAAGAGGCACTAGAGAAAATGAAATCCGATTATTTGCAGTTGTTCATAGATATGGACCTTGCTCTTAAATTCGATAAAGACAAGGAAAGGGAGATTGAGGAGCTTTGTTACTATCTTAGTTTGGCACAATATTCATCGTTGACAACAATGGAGACTCCATCATCTTTGGAAGAAGTGAGACATGAGGGCATGAGTGCACTCATGATTTGAGGGAGGATCCTCTTGTGATGATTTCACACGAGGAGTATTCAGAGTTACATGTGTATGAGGAGAGTTTTTACATAGAAATTTTTGACCTTGCACCTATTTTTCATTACAGGGATCATGAGTCGTTTGTTTTTGCTCAAGGCTTAGCTACATAGATAGTAGTTGAGTAAATTCATTGTGGACCAACTAGAAAATAAGTATATGCACTAGTTGATTGGGGGATTAAGTATAGGACAAATGTGGATACATCACTCTAGGATCCAAGTTCGGTCGGTATTAGTAGAGTGATTGATACAGTGGAACATATGGGATACAGGGTGGTACATGATGATATAGTGGTGTGCAGTGGTATACAAAAGTATACAGTGGTGTTGGTGGTGTATAGTGGTATTTTGGGATGTTTCCCCAAGGGAGACCTCCAAACAGGGGCGATCTTCATGGTGAGGAATGTTCCTCGGATACTGATCTTCAATTGGGATTTCACCAGAGTAGGAATAGAGAGCAGTATACCCATTGTATTTCTCTCAGATGCTACCTCAATTTCTTGGTCATACCATTGGGGTTAGCTAATGCACCTGACACTTTTGGGTATTGTAGGCAATGACAGTGGCATCTAGTGCTATCTTCTGATGCTAGCAGTATATTCAAGGCATGGAGGGCTCACCTGAGTCAATTGGGAGAGGTAGGTAGGATTATAGCCATGTAATATTTCTTTCATTTGGGCTATGTGGTCTGGGAATAGGAGGAGACCTAGATTGTATTGGATGGCATTATCCACTATGAAGGTCGCACACATGTAGTCCCTGAGCCCTCACATAGGGATAATATCATGAGGGATATGTTTGATTCAGCTTTGGAAAGGAATTTAGGGTACTCATATGAGTATGAGGCACTGTATGTGACAGGGATACTTTTCAGAGAGTTATTTAGACTCCATGGATTACTTGAGTACATTAACGGTGATCGAGGTAGTAGATTCCTAGTATGTGGCTTCAATTAGATGTTGGATTACCAGAGAATTAGCTCATTTTGACTCTGATGGTTACCAGCATGGCACCGTTGTAGCTAGCATGTATTAGAAGTGGTGGAATTCCTATTTGGTGGTGGGATCTGGGAAATCATCTAAGTGATAGATTGATGATGATGATGATCGAAAAATTCATGGCAGTGATTGGTCTGCTTTATTTTTGGGGTTTCAGTAGAGGGGAGGTCGAGACTTACTCTATATGGTAGGACGGACTCGAGGCTGGTCATGTATTTTCAAGCTTATATTTCACTGAGACACCTTCGTAGGGGAGGATCTAGGATAGTGGTTTCAATTCCTTCATGGAGTTCAACTTGGGGTTTCAGGAGAGGAGGATGCAGACTGGGCACATTGGTCTGACGGTAGTGATCAAAATGGCACAACATCAACATGGTGGTACCTTTCCAGGATTAGTTTGGCACCCTAGGATTACATTGCTTGACAATTCAACTAATATTGGATATGTGAGTGTCGATTTTGACTTTCTAGAGTTTACTTTTGGGAGGATTAGGAGTGGTTGCTTGGAGGAGTGGTCTTCTGAGGAGTTGACTGAGTTTATGTAGCTTATGATTGACTGGCTTATCAGGGGTAGTCAAATGGATTTTTGTATTGGCTCCTTACATACACGTTCTATGAGTAGAGGGTGATTCACAATATAGAGGTTAGTTTCGGATCCTGGAAACTTTACTGTCTATGAGTTTATTGTGTTCTCATGTAGGGACTTTGTAGACAATATGTTGGGAGATTATTCGGATGATTCTTGGATAATTTCAGTAGAATGGGGGTGCTAGCATATTAGGGAATTTCCCTTTGACACTTGGAGACTAGGTGTAGTGGATGCCCTATCAGTTGATGACCACATAGACTTATATGTGATGTATGATTTTAGAGTTGGTTTAGTTGACTTCACTGAGTTACATTGGCTGGGTATGATCCTCAATAGTGGGGACAAATATTTGAGGCATTACAACTTGTGGATGTAGTTGTGGAGGATGTAGTTTAGGCAAGAGGATCAAATATTTATGATCAGAGTGGGGTAGTGACAACATGATGATTCCTTTCTAAGGATAGCTTGGGACCCGAGGATCTCAGTAAGAGACAATGCAATAGTTGTCATGGAGGAAAGAGCTAGTTTTTTCTTCCATGAGATTGGTTACCCAATAGAGTAATGCCTTTATGGTTTGATCGATTTGTTGCAGTACCGAGTGGCCTTACTTGTTGGAAGTTTTCAAGAGGCCTCTTATGTCAGTACCTTATTAGACCACGCCTTGAGCGTAGGATGCTTCACATCTTACAGGGTGGTTTGGGACCCTGGTATCATTTTCAGTTTCAGTATGAATCATTCGTTGGAGCGTCAGATCATGATGGTGTTTCTTGAGGAAAAGAAATCTTTGGGAAGGGAGGATTTATCAAGTCCTCATTTTTGGATTCCCTTGTTCGGCAGTGGAAATGACTTCCATGATTTGTCGGTGAAGAAAAAAGGAGTCAAAAGGGGTTATTTAATGTCACTTAGATATGATATGTTATGTATTTAAAGTGACATTAGATTAATAAGTTACTTATCTATTATTATAAGTGACTTTTAATCCTAACAAAAAAAAAGGGAGGGGGGGATAAGGGTCATATTTGATTTAGTAAAAAAGGGGATAAGGGTGACATTTGATTTGGTCAAAAAAGGGAAAGTTATAGAAGGCATGTAGAAAGGATAAAAGGAGGGGTAGAGCCTCACTTTGGCATCATGATTTGGATTAATCTCTTGGTAGTGATCTTGGAGACATTGTTTCGTTATGGTTTGGAAAAACCCTTCCACTGTTGGTTTGGTTTCGGTGGTGCAATATCCACCCTAGCTAGACAAGAGGGGAATCCACACATGATTTCCATTGGAGCTTAAACAAGGAGGAGGATCCATACGGGGTCTTCATTGGAGCTTCATCTTGGGGTTTTTTTTCAATTTTGGGTTGTAGTGGTCTGCTTGGAAAAGTTGTGGCACTTGGGGGGTTTGATCTCATCTATTGAGGAGGCCACAACATGATTCCAGGTTTTTTTCTTGTATTGTGTGTTTTCCATTGATGTATTGCAACTTCCTTAGAATCCTTTGGATTATTGTATTCATATCTTCATTCATAATAAAATACCACATATTGTCACTTCTATTTCTTGTGTATTTGTATTACATGCAATATGTTTGACAAAATGTTTGTTAGTAGAATAAATGCAAATTGTTTGTAAAAAAATTTCAACCAGATTAGAGTATCAAGAACACTTATTGCATAGAAGGAAATAATATCCCAACCCATTCTATTGGGGATATTACACAAAATAATTCCATAAAGATTAGAAAAAATCGGGCTAATCATGATGGTCCTATAATTAAAGGGAATGTTTTTATCCCCATTTTTAAAGATAGGAGAAATGAGGCTTTACGTCCAGGGTTTAGAGAAGACTTGTTTGACTACTAAATTGAAGAGATTGTGTATGTGAGGGATGAGGATAAGCCCTACGATTTTAAAATTTTCAGCTTGGTATCCTTCAATGTCCTTATCTTTCCCATTTGCAAGCCGCTTAACCCCAAACTCTATGTCATACAAAGAAAAAACTTCATCCTCTGTAGGGACAATAGGAATGGTGTCCATGGCATTAGGAAACTCACAAAGAATTTTAAGGTAGGAATTATGGTCCTTTAAGGGAATTATATTATTTTCTTTAGTATTTCGAATTGGAATTTTCCTCCATAACTTCTTAGGATCAAGCTTAGATAGTTGTGAAAGTTGTTTTTGCCTTTTATTGATATAGTAATTTTTTTTCCTTTTAATTAGGGATTTGTACGTATTGATCTTATCAAGTTTTAAGGACTCATTAGAAGCATCCATAATGGATTTCCTAGAAATCTTACATTCTTTATCATACCAAGGGTTGGTTGTTCTATTATTCTTTTTACAGGACACCTTGAAAGAGAACTTGTTAATAGAAGTGGAAAGGGTAGTAAAATTATGATATAGGTCTTCAATGTTGTACTTATAAGTTAGGAGATGTAATTCACTATTTAAATCCTTTAATAAAATGTCAACTTTACTTTTTTCAAAGAGTAGTTGTCTTTGATTATTAGAATTTTCTTCAATGGTGCTCCTATGCAAGGAAAAGTTTAGAGTTAGGGTTAAAGTTCTATGATCAGAGTCGGGTTCATGGTCATGAAAAAGGTCAAAAGTTACTATTTGGTTGGAAACAGGGATATCAGATATCACATAATCTACGACACTACTACCTAGTTCATGAATATAAGTCATATTGTCCACTTCATTACTCCATTGCAAATTATTAAGTCTTGAGAGTTGCAAAGCTTGAGTAGCTCAGTACCAAATAAATTCTTAGTTGGGTCTTCAGAGCTTCTTTTGTAGTTGTTAGCTAAAACAAGGTCCTCATCTAGCCATAAAGGATTATGGTTGGAATCATTGTTTAAAAGAGTAGCTTGGCTAGTTGCAGTCCTATCATTAAAGTCACCTAGCATGAAGATATTACCTTCATTTTTCAAACCATAAATATCTTGTTCTAAATTATTATAGGGACATTTTCTATCTAGATTGCTTTTCTTATAAAAAGTAGAATTAATAGGGAGAAAATAGAAAATTTCTATATACATGTTATTAACATTGATGTCTGAAATTTCTATCCAAATGTACTAATTAAGAGGGTCAATCTTATAAATTTGAGTGTGAGGAGAAATGCTCTTTCTAATATAACAAGTTATGCCTCCTATCCCTCTTCGATAGGACTTTTTGTTCCATGCCGACCACAAGATAAATCCTTCTATGTTAGGGACTAAATCCTTCTATGTTAGGGACCTTAGACTCTTCATGCTCCCAAGTTTCAACTAGACAAATAATATCAATATCACTCGGGTTCCAACTTATCACAGGACCTTTGAGTCATGGAAAGCCCTGAAAGTTCCAAAAAAGGATCCTGATTGTCCCAAATTCCTCTTTATTATTATCCTTCTGGTCTCTATCCCTAAAAATAGCTTTTTGATTCCTAATTATTTCTCATTTTCCTTCTTTCATGGCTTCTTTTACCTTTTGAACTTCCTTCCTTAATTCAGCTTGGTCTTTGGGAATGAGGTCTTCATTTATAAATATTCTCAACCCTTTTAAGCTCGAAGATTTAATAAGTATGCTATATTTATGGTCATTACAACTACTTTTGACACAAATCAGCCTATCTTTGTGATCAATTATTTTTCCTAGCCTCTTTAATTCTATGAGGTAAGTTGTTTCAATTTGTGATTTATTTTTTAACTATTCTTTTACTATTGCTAGTTTATCATCCTCTTGTTGTTCTTTTATGCCAAAAATTATGAGGTTCAAGGCTCTTTTATTACACTCATGGTCTAGTTTGATTAGCTTATTCATTTCCTCTTTGATGGGTTTGATATCCAATTTGTTTTCTAGATTACTAGGGGTCAAATTCTTGGTTAGTTTTTCTTCTAGCTCTTTAATCATATCTCTCAAGTTGCAATTTTCTTCAACCTCTCCTTCTTGGATTGATTGTTTTTGGTTTTTCCATTTCTTGAATTCTATCCTCCATTGTCCTCAATTGGATCTTGAACCCTGAAAATCTATCCTCCATAGTTTGAATCGTATCTTTGAAGAGTTTATTTATTTTTATCAAGCATTGCCTCTAGCTCTATTTGGAGTTTTACGTCTCTTTCTTCATTCCTTTTTTCTAATGATTCTAAGTCTATTTGGAGTTTGACATCTCTTTCTTCTCTCCTTTTTATCTAATGATTCCATATATTCGTAAAGGCTCTCTAGGGTGACTTTGGGGGGCCTCCCCCAGATGAGTTTTTGGAATAGGTGGTGGAGTGCTCATATTGAAAATAAGAGAAAATACCATTGAAAATAAGAGAAAATAAACAACAATTGTTATTTGATTGACTTTAAAAAATGGAAAACATTTTAATTGATAATAATAATTATATATATATATATATATATATATATATATATATATATATATATATATATATATATATATATATATATATATATATATATATATATATATATAATTTTCATAAGTTACTAAATTATAAATATACTTCAAAATTAAACTTGAATCAAAGTAAAAACTTCGTGGGTTTGAAGAAGCCAAAACCAATTCTTAAAGTTCAAACCTTAGGGAGAGCTCAAACCCGAGAAGTTCCCCACCGGTGAGCTCAAATCAGAGAAGTATTATGGTTCACATAAAGTATTATGATTCCACTAACGAAAATAACAATATGAAATTATTCTCATCAAAAAAGGTAAAAACCAGAAAAGAGAATTATTCTCGTTCAAAACTGCAAGTGTAAAAAATGTATAGATAATTATCAATTATTAAAAGTGGGGCCTATGGCCGAGTTATAGTCAACGTTAATGCTAATGATTTTAGAAGTGTAACCATATGTCATAGTTATATTCAACTTTCAATGATATAACGGTGATAAAACATTTAATTTCAATGATATAACGGTGATAAAACATTTAATTTGTTGTTTGTAATAAAATCTTTTGCTTTTTGGTTGGAGTGGAGTTTTTTTTAACGGGAATTATTGTTTGGGATTGGTAGGTGTAAGTGTTGCATCAAGCAGCCGAAGTCCCCGCTAGGTTGGACGTAGAGTAAACGCGTGGGTAGTAAGTTGTAGTACACGTGGTATTCATGTAGAATTTTGTATTCCTGAATTAGTTTTATTGGAAATTTATCAAAAATTATTAATGTTTGGTACATAACCAATGCAACCCAACAATTACAAAGTGGCATGTAGGCGAAGTCGCAGGTTCATTTTATTTAACAGCTTATGTCATATACATTTTGCACCAAGCAATTCCGCCATATACATGAGACTCAGTAATTTTATAGAATATTATAACATTGTATGAAGATTTTGATGTCGAGGGTGTTCTGTGATATACTTTTCGTGACCAAATTATGGATATACATTTAATGATTTCGGCCATACATGAGACAGCACTATAGAATATTATAACATTAAAGCGGTAACTCGAGCCGCCTGAGGGGAAACCACCACCTAATCAACCGCTTCTCTCATAACCGGCGGATCATACTAACGCAAAAGGACTTCAAAACTATGGCATGTAAGGGTGGTCGTTACAACTGGGGAAAGTGTAGACAACATAACTATAGTAACCATGGACAAATGCATGAAAGGTCGACATGCATATGACAAAATAACAGAGGAAAACAATAGGCAGATCACCGGTATGGGATGTAAAATAAAGAATGGGGCCATGCATAAGGGTAGTAATTCCCTGGCTCTCGTGAGGAGGTGACTCCCTCATCGACCGGGTGTCCGTCTCGCTTGCATGGTGTTGTCCGCTTGTGATGGCATCGCGGCTCTTCTTCCGGCTCCAATGCCAACACCGTGTGCTGTTATCATATTGGTTGTTGCTGCCTGGCCCTGCCTCCTCGGGAGGTGATCGACATCCCTAACGCTGAGAGCAATTGCGTGTTGAGGCTTTGTTGTCCGTGGCCTCTAGGTGGGAACCGTAGGTCGTCCATGTTCCGACGCTGTGCCCAACACCGTGCCTCGCATCAGGCAAGTGACACAAAGAAGGTGCTGAGAGAAGCTGAAATTTGAGGGACTTTAAGTGGATGGGAAGGAGGTGGCCAAGAGGAGGAGGATAGCAAAGAGGGATTAGGAGGGGACAGATGACCGTGCTGGCCTGGGTTTACCGCATGTTGACCCGTTGCCGACTTCCCTCGTAGAGTCAAGCATATCTCTGGACAAAGGGGAGAGCCAAATGTGTCGCAACAGGAAGGAGAGGACAAAATCGCAGCGGTGGAAAAGTCAAGGTGAGGCTGAGTTCGAGAAGAAAACCAGAGAAGTGTTTCGCGGTAGAATTGACATGGGTTTTGCTTCGTGGGTGTTGACCCAAAATTGAGCTTCGTCCATGGTCTACAAATGTGCGCACTTAACACTCGGGCTGATATACATCTGACAAGCTTATCCCTAATTATTTGAATTTTTGATCATGGTTCCCTCGGGTCGCCAGGTCAAAATCTGGGCTTCTATTGTTACCTCTAATAAGTTTTCCTTTTACATATGCTAGTGGACAAAAAAAAAGAAACACAAGACCGACGCCGTTACATAGGGTGGTGAATACAAGCATGAAACACATGCTCCCAAATTAGTTTTCTTAAAAAGAGTAGGTTCTTGACTTATCTAGTTTTGATCGCGCCGTTCCGCTAGGGACCCGTTGTTCAGGGTTCACAAATAGAATCCTGTAATTCACATATACAAATTGACAAGCGCTTTTGCTGTTGAATTTTTTGATCGCAGTTCTCGGGTCAGGGCTGAAAATTGGCTTCGCTGTTACGCGGCCTACAAAAATAAAAATATGTGGATTTGATGAAGTAGATATATAGAGCATGCACGTAGTTTCCATCCCGAAGTTGTCTGGCTATGGGCAAAATTGTGCTTGTGTTGTTTCGCTATTCACAAATAGCATCGAGTTCCTGCGGATATGTACAAATTCGAGAAGTTGTTTTCATGGACTATTTGAAATTCTATGGATCGCAAGTTGTCTGACTGGGGATGCAAATTGACATCTGCTGTTCCGTGGTATACAAATAGCACCTAGAGTTCCAAGATATACATATGGACAATCTGGACTTGAAGATTACCTAAAAATTAAGTCGCTCGTGTCTAATAAGCAAATTGAAATAATAAATTGAATAACTTATTTTTGTATCAATAAAATAATTTATAATTAAATAAAGCAAGTTTAGCATTCCCGAATTATTTTTCCTTTTTACATACACCGGTGGACAAAAAAAACACACAAAGACTCATCGCTACATAGGCTAGTGAACAAGCATGAAAAAAAAATCGGTTACAATTAGGCTACATCTGTCAGCGACTTTTAAATGCGGCTTTGTTGTTCCTGCTACAAATAAAGGTGTAGAGTTTCACAGCGACATAAATATGCTGAAAATCGGACTCTATGGAGTATTTGAATTTCTGAGAGGCTCGCACGAATAAGCAAATTGAAATAATAAACTCAATAACTTCCACATCAATAAAATCGCTTATAATTAATTAAAAACAAGTTTAACATTTCCAGATTAGTTTTGCTTTTACATATGTTATGGACAAAGAAAGGAAAAAACATAGTACCGATAAGTTCACATAGGATGGTTAACATAAGCATGAAAAAAAAAAAAACGTTTCTAATTAGTATAGTTTCTTTAAAAGAGCCGTTCTCATCAATTGCTTTTGGATTATGGGTCTATGTCCTACAAATAGCATCCAGCTCACAGATACAAATTGACAATTGGATTTGCTGACTATTTGAATTTTAAAGGGCTTTGTGTTCAAAAAATTTAGCATTCGCGAAACAATTTTCTTTACATAGGCATACAGGGAAATCAACAAAAGGACCAAATAGATAGCATTCGCGAATTAGTTTTCTTTAAAATAGGCACTCATTGACACAAGAAACTCAAATTTATGAAATTATATGTTCATGGAGACCATAAAATATACATAGAAAATACGTAACTCTATGTACATACTCTCTATGAAATTTTACGAACACATAAAAGAAGGAAAAAAACTAGCATTCTCAAATTAGAGATGGAGGGAACTCAATCAAATCCTGTCCAGCTTTTGATCGCCGTTCTGGATAGGGACTCGAAAATGGAGCTTTTTATTGTTCCATGTCTTACGCCAATGTCCTATACAAAACATATAGTGGTGGACAAAAGGACCAAATAAATAGCATCTCCGGACTAGTTTTCTTTAAAACAAGGGCTAGTGGATACAAGAAATTGAAATGTATCAAATTACATGTTCCTGGAGAGCATAAATTACACATACCAAATATGTAATTTTTAAATACCACCCAAAGTTCGGTGATATACAAATTGAGAAGCTTGGATTTGAAAACCATTTTGAATTTTTAAGGGCTTTTGTGGCAAAAGTATGAAGCACAGGTGGTAAAGATCCAACAAATAACATATTGTCTATATGTTTGAGTACAAAATGTAGCAAACACAATTTTTATGACATTTATATAAAAATAATGAAACCTGTTAGATATTCCCCGAAATTTAAAAGAAACATATATATGAAAGATGATATTCAAATTTGAGTCGATTTATTTCATAATTTTATTTTGAAAATAACCAAATAAGAAAAGATGCATCAGAAAAAGAGAATTGAGATAAATTAAACAAAATGTCTTCACATTCAACATAGATGAAGATAAAAATCTAGGAACGCTGCGAAATATATAAGGACACAAAAGAATAGTTTTATTTGGAGTATATGAAAAAAAATAGTTTGTTACATATCCTTGGAAATGTAAATGCGCTATTACATAGACTGGATTGGGGCTCCCCGCCGACCATAATGCAAAAATATGTAAATAAGAAATAAGAACTGGTGGAAAGGAGTTGGACACTGTAGAATGTAATACCTAAAAAGTAGAAATGGCAAGATCATTTTTGGCTATAGATTTCTACTCTGAAAAGTTGGAATAACTTAATTGACAAAGAAAGAACTATGCATTTCCCCGTTGGATTTGGGCAATGACCCACCTCAAGTTCTCTTCAATATAGTTTCTCAAAGGTGTGACATGTCATCAGCGGTTTTGAATGTTGAAAACTTCATTTTCTTATTTGCTTAGATCAATTGAAAGTTTGCACAGATTTTCATCGATGTCTGCATTATGTACCGAATACCGGACTAGCCGGTTGTGCACCTCTTGTTCATGATATTCAATAATGTCAGTAAAATTTCTAAAGACCGTGCTTTCAAATTAATAACTTGTTTATCTAAAACTACTGGCCTCTGACCCGCCGAAGTTGAGGACGTTGGGGTCCCCGAAGCCATTTGTGTTTCCGCTAAGTCTATCGCAGGAGCTTCGTCAATAATGTTTCTTTCTTTGATATTGCTTGCCTACATTATTGGATGATCTATTGCTGCATTTTCACTTTCTCTTCCAAAGTCCAGCATGCTTCTAGTTGAGTGAGTCATTTATTGGAAGAGAGATCATGTTGTCTTCTTCTGGTCTCTTCCATGTTGTTGACATGAAAGGAAGAAGGGATGACCGTGTGCACATAGAAACGTTCTTCATTTTTTAAATCCATCAGCAAAAGTAGGAGCAAGTTATGTGCCCTACTCCCTAGGGAATCCATATTCTATGATGTTTCCCAGGCCTTTGTAATCAGTTCAATTCTTTTGTTGATATTTTTCTCAATATGTCCTCTACGGGATGCGAGGAAGCTGGAGGACCCTTTTATATTTGTTGCAGGAGTGCACGTAGTAGCAGGCATTGCTATTCGCAAAGAAATGTGACGCAATGGCATAGGAAACAAAGCTTCCACTAATTCCTTAATGTGGTTCTTTAGTCTGGCATTTTCAGCTTCAATGAGTCCAACGGAACCATGAAGAGCATCTCTAGTTGCCATGTGAAGTTGAGAAATTTTGGATGCCTGCATATTGGCAAGGTCAAGTTCTGAACGATGTATTCTTTGGTTATTATTTACATCTTTTTTTTCAATGATTAATTTTTTTGATTCGGATTCAAAAACAACATTTTGGAATACGAAGGATTCATCTTCGTAAAAAATTAGGGTATCAACCATGTCCATTGAGTAGGTAGGCTAAATTTCGTCTGTGGGCTAATCAAGGTTGTAGAATATGCTTTCCAGATCAGCGTCAAGATCCATGTTTTCACTATAAGTTTTGGGTTGCTCTGCCTCCCTTGCAATTATTTTTCCCTTCTTCTACATGGGAAGGTTGTGAGGAAGATGTTCATTATATTTCTACAAAATTGTTGTAGAGTTGGTGCCAGTACTTTGTCAAAACATTGATTTTCTCCAGATGCTGCTTGAAATGAAGAACTGGAGGGGGCAATATAATCCCCCGGAAACATTGCTTCCATGCATGCGAATGGAAAATATCCTCATTAATGACAATATCTATGTGTGTTGTATGATGACCTGCTAGAAGTAAAGCTTAATTATTGCATACTTAGAAGTGTGAAGGTGGTAGTTACAGCGAATAACATTTAATGAGTGAAGGTTTTGTGAATGAACCCAGGTGGTGGTGTGTGAATGACATTCCATGGCATTTCAAATTAAGACTTGGAAGAGATTGGAGGTTTCCATAAGGAAGCAAGCTGGCAGCGTGCGAATGACATTCCATGGCGTTTGAAATTAAGACTGGGAAGGGATAAGAAAAGCCTTCGCATAAATTGCATTGATGGAAAAACTTCTCGAGCCTTGCACGCATCAATGACAGCTTAGACGGTGCCTGCACGATGACCTGTTAGCATTAAAGATTTAGAAAGAAGACACACACACACACACACACACACACACACACACATATATATATATAAACACAATTTCTTATTATGTAGATATGCGAAGGTGACGGGCATGAGGAAGAGCAAGCAAGGAAGGAATGGCCAAGTGTGAAAGTGCATAATGAAATTGATGAGTTTACAATGTTGAGGCTGCATGAGTCGGAATTGCTCAGCGAAGCAATGTACGGATGTCATTCCATACTTTTCCACTTTCAGGATGGCGGGTTCTCAGACGAGCGGGCTCAAAAAAATGCCTCTACTATTTGGTGTTCTACAAATACCACACACAGTTCTGTGATATACAAATAGACAAGGGGACTTATGGGTTGGCTTATATTTTATAGACCATTGACAGTTTCTGGATCGCAGGTTCTCAGGCTGGCGGGGTCAAAAACAGGGCTCTATTGCTAGGTTACTTACAAATAGCTTATGACAATAATTTGACAAGTGGGTTTATGTTCTGGTCCGCTCAACATTCTACTCCAGGGCTGGAGGGATCCCAGAAACGAGCAAGACATATCAAATATGCACAGATCCCTTATTCCATACTTAGCCACTTATTTGGATCACGGACTTGGCTCCATCTAACTCCCAGTGCATATTTCATAATTCATGTGCAACACCAACTCTGTGGTTACCAGATTGGTGTGTGTAGAAACAAGGAAAAATTAGATATGTACCTTTATTAAGTATCGACATCATATTTTATACACCATGTACCCATATCGCATTCCATACTTGCGGGTTCTCGGGCGGGAGGGGTCAAAAAATCCTTCTATTATTTCATGTTCTACAAATAGCACATACAGTTTCGCGATATACAATTTGACAGCCGGACTTGCGAGGTGGCTGGGATTTTAGACGCCATTATTTGGATCGCGCACTTGCGAGCTGCACAATATGCCTCTAATGTTTCCTGTCCTGCGAATAGCCATTATGGTTGGGCAATATATAAATTCACAAGTGGGCTTGCAGGGTGGCCGGCCCAACATTGCATCTGTTGGATGGCGAATGTGCAAGGTAGTTGCCTCTACGCGCAAAACAAAAAAAAACAAAAAAAACATAGTTGCAAATAAGTTTGACAAACACAGAGAAAGTAAACGAAAAACTGTTTATTGTGGAACACGAGCAGGAAAAGGGTGCACCTTTGCATGGTTTAGTCTATGTGTGTGGGTAGGAGTTCTTTGTGTCCTCTGCTTTTCCTGTCTATTTCTATGAACAAAAGTACAAAGAAAAACGGATATGAACATAAGTTCAGTTGTTAAGAAAAAGGCAACTACTATGTACATATACAAAAAAAAAATAGAATACGTTGAATAGAGTCAGAAATAGTTTTTGGGAGGATGTACCTTTTTTTTTTCCCTGTACAATGTAAATTTTATAATTTGAGTAGAACACCGTCTAGAGCGATGTGTGTACAAATCAGAGATACAGATATGCTTTGAAACATACAAATATGAGTTTGCAATAACTTTGATGTATATGTCATAATTCAAGTGCAATACCAATTGTATCGTGATCAGACCAATATGTGTCTAAGACAAACATACTGTATTGAGGAATGGGTACATTGGACCAGACATGGTCAATTAGTGCATTTTGAAGATGGACTGTGTTGTTCATAAGAAAGCAGAGACTGTATTTGCACATGTAGTTTTCCAATTCTTTTGCTCTGCTAGTATTTTGTAGCATATCGAAATTGAAGTCTCCTACAAGTACAATGGGTCCGTTCATATGGAAATGGGTCAATGCATTGGAAATAACATGTACTATGTTGGAGAATGTTGCATGGGGAGCAACATACAGATTCAATATTGTAACTTTTGTTTCATGAAAAAAAAAATTTGCAACCACCAGCTCAACATTGTTTTCTTCGATATGTATATGGTCTGAAATTGGTAGATGTTTTTTCACCAGTATCATGACCCCATGTGTAATGTAACTTGATATGAAATTGTGATTTGGGAATTGTTTGTTCTGCATGCATAATTCCATGTGTATTTCTTGCAAGCACAGAATATCGGATTGCATTATATCATAGTCATTCAGTATATCATCCATGTGTGCATTTAAGTTGCGAGTGTTAAGCAAGATAATTGATACAGATGAATTTGTTTGTATGGATTGGTAATCATAATGCAGTTGTCATTTTGCGGTGGTCCTCAGTCGTTCTATTTCAATATCAACTTTATGTTTCACTTTGAAGTTATCTTTTGTGAGAGGACTTATTAAATACAAGGACTATATGCTTCTAACACGGGACAGTGCTGTGTAGACAAGTCCATGTATCCGAATTCCAGCTGGCTAAAAAGCAACTTTATCAAGTGTTAGTCCTTGTGATCTATGGACTGTACGTGCACATGCAAGTTTAATCGGAAACTATTTTCAAATCTTCAGTTGACCTGTCTTTGCTGATGTTGATACTGGCTTCGATATTTGCAAAATAGGTGTCCAATCGCTTCCAGTATTTGAATTATATAGATAAGACAACTTGCTTGCTTGTCGCTTGTCTATATGTGGTTCATGGAACTTAATCCAAAGGACATCCACTTTTTCTGTCTTGGTATAGCCTTTCAGTATTCCATTTGCACTATTCACCAACCCATCCTGTGAATCATAGTTGCAGGCATATATTTCAACCAACATTTCTAATTCGAGGACAAGCTACAAAGGTAAAATGACTGAATGTTCATGTCGTGGCACATTTCCATGGTTGTCTTCTTCCAGGTCAATGGAATTGATGATGATATCATCACCAGGCATTAGGGAGAGCATGTGGTTGTTATGGTTTGCAACATCCTTTTTTCTATAGAACAAGTAAGGGAATGTTGGATCTGTTGGTGCAGGCCGTAAGCATCTCAAATTGATATGGGTCAAGTCATCATGTGTTTGGTTGTTGGTGTGCATTCTATTTAGAATTGCAATGAATGTTTCATCTATTTGGCACATTGTAGTATGC
>SNQJ01S0032850.1:80042-117771 GCA_010110895.2 Picea sitchensis | reverse complement strand
CCTTCTAGAAGCAGAAGCTTCTATTAGGTCTTCTTACATCCACCTTATTCTATTTTATTGAAAGGCATTATTAATATTGACCTTTATTACATCCAAATATATTGCTCTACCTATGTGTGGGTTAGGACCCTAACAATCTCTCTATGGCTAGGGGTAAATCACAACAGACAGAAATGACTGTAGAAATCAACTCTAATATCAAGTATTCTATATAAAAAAATATTATAGCAAGACAATATAAAACGCCTACCTCATCGAGACGTTCGATGAATTCCACCCTTGAGCACTTGACCCAAAACAATACACCTGCAACTAGTCCTCAACAACCAAGAAACACAAGCACATGGTGATAATATATAATGTTAGCACATTCAATAGAATAATCCATCAACATTCATAACAAATACGCCCATGGAATAATAATTCAAATATTTGCGAGATATTAATTGGATGGGAAAATAGTATTTATATTAAGATGTAATCAACATAAGTGAATGAGTTACAAAATTTATTGTCGACACGATTCAAAACCGAGAAACTAAGTTCCTTCTATCTAGGCCTCCACCACTTCAATCCTCCACCAAAAGAAAGCTCATATAAGAGAGACAATTAGGTTCTCAATCAATAAGGGAAGAGCTTGGGGGATGAACAATGTGTTCAGACTTAAAGGATAGAGGGATGAAGAATCGATGTGAAGTGAATAATTTCTCGAGAGTAACTTTGCTCTCAAAGTTGAATTCTTTCTCCTCCTTTTCCATAGCTTGGATTTGATCCATTTGTAGCCCTCAAGTGGAACTGAAGGGTCGAGTCGAAACGTTTCCAGTATATGGAAGGCCAAGGATCATAGATCTTGTGACGTGACATGGAAACCCGACACCATTTTTTAATTTTAGGCACAAATCCCTATGTACATGGGCTGTAGTGGTGCAACTTGCATATATGCATGTTGTAATATAGGCAAGGCACATATATGTGGAAAAATCATGTTTTTAGCTCTTGGATTTTCAAAAAGGGACTTCAAGTCTGCATAGGTAAATGGAAAAATGACCTTTGTGCAAGATTGCATAGGGTGAGGCAAATCTTGCTATAACACTAAGTGACAAAATTAATATGCACACCCAAGCTTCCATGTAGCTCCAAAAATTATTTTATAAGTTGTAAGATGCAGTTAGATAAATGGTGAATTTACGAATGCATATACAGTTCGATTGAAGAACATGCGAGGTTTCTTTAATGCACCTATATTTGGCATTTCATGTAAATTTGAAGGGAAAACTACCTTGTTGTACAATGCACACCCTACTTTCAATTTTAACCCAAATGGAGTGGGTCAACTTGCAAAAGGTGTAGTTTGTGATTTTACATGTGTCTATAAACTTATATTGTCATTTTCAAACACAAACCTACTTGGTGTACATAAAGGTTAGAAAAATCCTTGTAAAACCAAATGACCAAATTGTTAAAGTTGGCTATATGAAACTACACACCCAAAGCTAGATAAGGCTCCATAATTTAGGATTTAATTTGTAAATTGATGATTCCAATATTTATTACTTGTTTGTACAATTAGTAGTGCATTTACACTCCAAAAAGGATGATTTCTATGCATAAATATTCACGAACTTTTGATGAATCAGAGGATGGTGGGTTACGAAGGAAACCAAGGTCAGTTTTTCATTTTTAGTCATAAAAGACTCTTTTATGAAAAATTAGGCAAGATATGCATAATAAAATCCTTGAAATGCACAAATTGTTTGTAAAATGTAACACAATGTTGTATTAAGCCTTAGATTTGAGTTGTGCAAGTTGTTGGGGATGTGGTTTATCATAGTAGACATGCTCATGTTGTTTATTTTTCAATTGTGAGTTTAAAGAGGGTTGTTGTGCAAAAGAGGCAAAATTTTCCTTGTAATTGCAAGGCTTAAACTGTACTAAGTGATAAAATTAAAATGCACGTGCAAGATTCCCTGTAGCTCTAAAAATTGTTTTATAAGTTGTAAGATGTAGTTAGATAAATGGTAAATTTACCTATGCATATAAAATTCAATTGAAGAATATCAGAGGTTGATTTAATGCACCTAGATTTGGTATTTCATGTAAATTTGAAGGGAAAACTGCCTTATTGTACAATGCATGCCCTAGTCTCAATTTCAATCCAAATGGAGTGGTTCAACTTGAAGAAGGTGTAGTTTGTGATTTTACAACTCTCTATAACACTATATTGGAAATTTTAGACATAAACCTACCTGATGTGCATAAAGGCTAAAACTTTCCTTGTAAAACCAAAGGACCAAATTGTTAAAGTTGGCTATATGAAACTGCAAGTTCTAAACTATATACTCCAAAAAGGATGATTTATATGCACAAAGATTCACAACATTTTGATAAATCAGGGGATGGTCGGTTACGAGAGAAACCAATGTAATTTTTGCATTAAGAACAGGGATGATTTTAAGGATGGAAATTTATTTTAAAATGTAGAAACCTTGGAGAATCTTACTAATCCTTCATATTCCAACTATATATGTTTGGCGATAGTTTTGTTAAAATATTCAAATTTCTAAGGATTTATATAGTTTTTATAAAATTTTGGCAATTTTTAAGGTAAAATAATTGTATCCTATAGAATTTGGGAGAATCATTTTTAAAATAGTGAATCTCTTTTTTGGAAAAACCATGGAAAATTAGCCCATGAGTGGAATTTAACCCCTAAAATCATCCCTGAAATTTAAGAATCATAAAAGACTCTTCTGTGAAAAATAGGTAAGAGATGCATGTTAAAAACCTAAGAATGCACAACCTATTTGTAAAAAGTAACCCAAGGTCGTATTATACCTTAGATTTGAGTTGTGCAAGTTGCAGGGGGTGTGGTTGATCATAATAGACATGTTCATGGTGTCTATTTTGCAATTGCAAGTTTAAAAAGGGTGGTTGTGAAAAAGAGGAAAAGTTTGCCTTGTAATTTGCAAGGTTGAAACTGTACTAAGTGAAAAAATTAAAATGCATGCCAATGCTTCCTAGTATCTCCAAAAATTGTTTTATAGGTTGTAAGATGGAGTTAGATATAGTGTAAATTTACCTATCTCATCTAAAGTTCAATTTAAGAATGAGATATATTGTTTTCATGCACCTAGATTTGATATTTCATGTAAATTTGAAGGAAAAACCACCTTAGAGTAAAATGCACACCCTAGTCTTAATTTTGACCCAAGTTGAGTGGTTCATCTTCATGGGGGCTTCATCGTGAAGACTATTATATCACGTCTGTTCATAAAGGGGGTAAGACAATCAATGAAACACAAGTCAATATATTGGGGAGTATGAAGGGGTGGAGGATTTGTCTAATAATATAGTCCAATATAGTATTGGGGGGGTTAGGTATTTGGGTGGGGGGTTGAGGGGGTCATGAGGGGGTAAAAACCTAGTAAAAAAATATAAAAGGAAGAAAAACACATGCCTGAGCCCCTGAGACTGTTCGAAAGGGTTTCTTGACACCTTAATAATGTTCGAAACCCACTTGAAGCCCTATATAGAGCCCCCATTTTGGTTCACTTTGTCGTTCTTCATTGGATTCATCATGAATTTCTCAGTCTTCATTGGATTTCGTCATTCTTCAACAGATTTTCTCAGTCTTTAGTGGATTTCAGCAACCCCTCTTCCAGGTACATTTTATTGAACCCTGCTCTGATTTAAGTGCTCTTTGCTTTCTATCAACTGCACTTCAACAAAGATATGTCTGAAAGACAACGAAAAATAGACTTTAAACATTCAATCAATTGTGTTTTAACATGAAAAACTTCAATTTTAAATGTAAAATGGTTGACTGTCTAAAACTTTAAATAACTTATTTTGAAATTTTCTATGTTACACAAACCCTTGGTAGCCTCTCACTTTGACCTCTCCCATGATATTTTAAACATATTTAAAACACCACACTTCTGTTAGCAAATTTAACATGGGTGTATAAATGTTTCAATAGATTTTTCATGTTGTTTTGAAACCTACCCAAATCACAAATAGTGAAGTCTCAAATTCTTTTTCATTTAATCTACTTTTTTTTTTCTTTCTAGTGAAGGTAAGTAGACTATAGTAGTTTTATACCCTAAAAAATGAG
This sequence comes from Picea sitchensis, assembly GCA_010110895.2. Taxonomy (NCBI): domain Eukaryota; kingdom Viridiplantae; phylum Streptophyta; class Pinopsida; order Pinales; family Pinaceae; genus Picea; species Picea sitchensis. The sequence continues at coordinate 113,657 of SNQJ01S0032850.1, read as the reverse complement.
AGGATGGAAGAAAAACCATTGATTAGAAAGAAGAAAAAGAGGAACAAAAAGTTAAGGATGCTATTTTTTTTCATGTTTTTGTTGTGGAATTTGATGTTAATTCAAATAATTTACTCAGTGTACTCCTCAACCAAGGGATTAAAATAGAAAGCTAATATAGATTAGAGAAACCCTCAATTTTTTGTTTTGTTTTTGTTTCTACCATCACATCCTCACTCATGAATATACAAAGTTTCATGCAAGTGCACAATATAAAAAAGACTTAGAGATGATTCTAACAACCGTTAATCATACCAAATACTCTCTCCAACATTTAGAACCATTTTAATTACTCCTCTCATTTGTGACTGCCCCCTTCTATATACCATTTGTGATTACCCCCTTCTATATACCATTTGTGACTTCCCCCTTCTATGTATAGATTCATGGATTTTTTTTTTTCTTTCCTTGATTTGATTATCATATTTTTACTGTCAGAATTACTAAATTCTAATGGATAACCTTACTATAGTCAGTGTCAACTAATTGAGGAGGTCTCCAATGTTTCAAAGTAATAGATCATCCATATACACATGCAAGGAATGTTACCAGCCTTGATATTTTTATACCAACACACCCTTCATTCCATGCATTTCTATATTTTATCAACATTACTACAAACTTGTGGGAGGAAGAGACATGATGTAAAGCATACCGAAAGGTTGGTCCTGATAGCTCTTACATGAACTCTAAGAAGAATTGGTCCTGGCCCCGAGCTCTGATTAGGTTAGGATAACCCAACCTTCTTCTAATCCATTGTAGAGTTGGTTTGATCGAGATGCCTCAATGACCTTTTCAAAATCTACAAAACAATATAAAGTATCCTCTATCTATCTCTACATAGTGGAATAGAAATTTAGTAGATGAATAGTCAAAGACAACCATTCAAGAGTACAAACCCATTACCTCATAGTTGCGAAGCCATTGTTATAAATAACATATATTGTTGGGTATGTGTTATATTATTTTCATGTGTGTGTGTGGGCACATCATATTTGACAATTGTGTCTTCCTGGGGGGGTCCCAGGGGGGCTAGGTATGCCCCCCCTGGTTACATCCAACTCCCCAAATTTTGTTTTTGGGTGTTTTTTTCTATTTTAGCAGATTTTTATATTCTTAACGGTTTTCTAAATTAATCCCGGATTAAAGGATTAGGGTTTTGGTATCTATGGAATACCTAAAAACATTTTATATATTGTATGGTGAATGGTGAAATTAATACAATGAAGAGTTTAAAGGTTTTCTCCCGGTTAAGGGTTTCCAGTGTAAATCTCCGTGTACTATGTGTATGAGCCATTGATTAATTTATGTTTTTCTTAAGAATCTATATGCATTGCTTTACTTCACAGGTTTAAAACTTACATGTTGTATCATAGCTCGTTTTTGGCTTCAGAGGGACGCCTTTGTTGCTAAGGGTTTGGCTCGGTCTTGATATATCAAGTTTATCTTGGGTCTGTGATAAACCTAGGTTTAGTGGGAGATTTTGTAGTGGTGATTCGAGTGTAGAAAGAGGAATGACGAGCTCTTCTCAAATCGATATAGATAAGTTCAATGGTAAAAACTTTGAGCTACTGAATCTCAAGATGGAGGACCTTCTTGTAGACAAAGGACAATGTATTGATGTGGATCTTGGTACGCAACCTACTGGCACACATACGATTGGCACATAGACAACTGGTACACAACGACTGGGTGGTTTTTGCTATTTTAGCGAATTTTGCTATGTTTAACGGTTTTCTAAATTAATCCTTAATTAAGGGATTAGGGTTTTGGTATCTAAAGAATACCTAAAAACATTTTATATATTATATGGTGAATGGTGAAATTAATACAATGAAGAGTTGAAAGGTTTTCTCCCAGTTAAGGGTTTCTGGTGTAAATCTCTGTGTACTTTGTGTATGAGCCATTGATTGATTTATGTTTTGCTTAAGAATCTATATGCATTGATTTACTTCACAGGTTTAAAACTTACATATATCACCATTTATTCTTGTGTACACTTCAATCGATCTTTTATGGGGATGTTGGATGATATTGCAATGCCCTTTCTTTGACTTAATTGATGTTATCACCAAGTCTTTGGATACCAGTACAAGGTTGACAAGGGATATGATCTTGGTGTTAGGAAAGAATAATTTTATAACTGGTCTCATTAAGGATTACTAATAGTCTCTCCAATAACATAGTCCAAGTTTAAGCTAATGGAAACATTTGGATTCCCTCACAACAATTTCTCGCACAATAATATTGAAAATAAACTTGTGGTAGAATGGCAATCACCAGACTCTAAGATTTTTTTACTATTTGAATATCAGTATTCCAAGGGATATGTTCATAAGACCAAATGCAATTGCAACAAACTTCTTGTTGTGGTGACTCTGAAAATATTCCACTTTCTCCTCAACATATTTCAACATATAACTCATGTTAGCAACATATCCTATCTCTTTCAATTGACCAAAAAACCTATCCAAATCAACGTCAATTGTCTCTATAAGCAGGTGTGGTTGATTTCCTACAAAAAAAGTGTAAACTTGTTTATTGAGCTCAATCCCACTTCACCCTGGTATCTTTTTCACTATCCTGTATTTTTTTTGTTTTTTCACACCTTTTCTGTGTCATTCCATCTATAAAAAAAAACATAAATGTTTGACATCAACATATAAGGTGAGGCATTTTCAATGTCCAAATCAAATGGGCATTTTTCCACACTTTTTTCTAGCTCTATATTCACGTGGATTCAGATTTACAGTTTCAAAAAAGGCATTCATTGCACTCGCAGGAGACCATTCCATGGTGATGACTACAATACTATTTTTGTATCTCTCTATTTATCTCAAAACTAAATGAAATTTTGAAGTTTGAAGGGGATTATAAGAAGATATTGAAATATGAACCAAATGGTAAAATCTCATGATATTTTTTTTCTCTCTATGGAAGATTAACACCTCTAAAAACAATGGAAATCTTAAAGAAACTAGTATACAACTCATAATCCATGTAACATTTTTTTTGTTTGTTTGTTATTTTGTCCATGACATGTGGGACTAACCTGTGGCTAAGAAACCGCGACTCAGGGGCATCTAAGCCGTCAAAATCACCTAGGGATCGCACCCGACCTAAGCCACACCAACCCTTAACATGGATGGATTTTTTGTCCCCGCAGGTTTCGAACCGGTGACTTTAACATCATAGAGCGCCTTAATAGCACACTCTGTCACCGACTGTCCTACACCTCAGGGACTCATAATCCATGTAACATTAATACAATGAACTCCCCATAATAGTGTTTGTGATAATCTAGGGTATTATCTTATACGTGGGCACTTCAATGTATTTATCTAGAATCCAGACAAAGAATGAAAAATAAGGATACAAAGAGGAGACTTTAGTTCATCCCGATAATTCTAAATCAGGGCAATGAAGTAATCCTACACAAAATCACCTAAAACATGTTTCACATGAGACATAGGCATTGGATTCAATTTATTTGAATTGCAATGTCCACTTTTCATATGGGTGCCATGAATGTCATCATTTACTTCAATAAATATATGTTGGAGAAATTACAACTTGGTCAACTAAGAGATGAAAAGGCTAGATAGTATTGAATATTATATTTTAATATTGAATGTTCTATATATTTGTGTGTGGTGTTACAAAATATATAGAGAAATTTCCCTAGTTTATGTATAGAGAATTATCTCTACAAATAATGGGAATGCTTAGAATGTGTAGCTTTCATTCATAAAAATACTATAAATATAAGATTTATGAGAAGTAGGCAGATGATCAAATTCATGATAAACCATGCACAACTGACAAAGTAAAATCATTAGCTAAACTATCCAAAATGAGTATGAATTTTTAGGCAATGTAATGTAGAATTATGTTTTTGTCTCAATGCGCCTTGATATTACAAGAAGAAGAAGCATAGAAAATCACATATACAACTATACAATGTATTGGTCTATTGGCCTATTGGTATACAAACCATATTGGTCTAAATACAATTATAGAACTATACATCTTGAGCAGAGCACATATGTGTCAGCTTTAGTCAACATAACACATATAAAATCTACGTGGGAAGAGCACATATACAATATATATAGAATGTATTGGTCTATTGGTCTAAGAAAGTATACAACGTATTGATCTATACAATTATACAACTGTACATCTTGAGTAGATCAAAGCACATATACAATTTTACAACGTATTGGTCTATTGTTCTAAACAATGTATTGGTCTAAATACAATTATACAACTGTACATCTTGAGTAGAGCACATGTGTATCATCTCTAGTGACTAGAGAACATATGAAATCTATGTGAGAAGAGCACATATACACTCAATATACACCATATTGGTCTATTGGTCTAATCAATTATACAACGTATTGATGTATACAATTATACAACTGTACATCTTGAGCAGAGCATAGTAGAGAACATATACAACTGTACAACATATTGGTCTATTGGTCTAAATACAATTATACAACTGTACATCTTGAGCATAGCACATATGTATCAACTCTAGTGAGAAGAGAACATATACAATCTATATACAACATATTATTCTATTGGTCTAAGCAATTATACAATGTATTGGTCTATACAATTATACAATTGTACATCTTGAGCAGAGCATAGAAGCTCAAATATACAACTGTACAACGTATTGGTCTATTGGTCTAAATACAATTATACAACTGTACATCTTGAGCAGAGCACATATGTGTCAACTCTAGTGAGAAGAGAACATATACAATCTATATACAACATATTGGTCTATTGGTCTAAGAAAGTATACAACGTATTGGTTTATACAATTATACAACTATACATCTTGAGCAGAGCACATATGTGTCAACTCTAGTGAGTAAAGAACATATACAATCTCTGTGAGCAAAGAACATGTAAAATCTATATACAACGTATTGGTCTATTGGTATAAGCAGAGCATAGAACATATACAACTGTACAACATATTGGTTTATTGGTATAAACAATCTGTTAGTCTAAAAAACTTATTGGTCTAAATACAATTATACAATTGTACATCTTGAGCAAAGCACATATACAATCTATGTGAGTAGAGAACATATATAATCTATTGGTCTAAACAATGTATTGGTTTGAATACAATTATACAACTGTAAATCTTGAGCATAGCACATATGTGTAAGCTCTAGTCTATGTTCATCATTATTTATGTGTAGAGAAAGGAGAAGATCAATGAATAATGTTTCTTGCTGCCAGTCAAGGAATCTATGGGCATGAAGTGCATTTAGTACAGATCTATATGCAATAGATTCTAGTATGTGTACTTCATTAGCACATGTCTCTCCTATCATAACCATATTATGAGGAGGATAGGACTCCAAATTCCCATCATAATTATCAGCCAAAGGTCTAGAAAGATTGTGTTTATCAAAGCTATGCACTTCTATGCCATGAAGCTTTCATTGCTCGAGACATAACTACAACTATTTTTAGGATAACAACTCTCTATATCCCTTCCTACCATGCATTGAACTTGATATTCAATATTATTGTTGACTTTTGTGTATTTGGATATATTTTTATTGCTTCTTTATTGTATATTTTTCTACATGTTCCTTACTTGCTTCCTATCTTGGAAAATTATCCCTTTGAATTTGTTCAAACATGGGAAAAACTAATTGGTCTTCCATTGGTTTGCCTCTAGTTAGTTTTCTTTGTCTCTCAACCTCGAGTTCACTTGGATGCCTCCCGAACAGACACTCATTAGAAACACAAGAGTAAGCATAATGTAGTTTTCTCTTTTTGGTAATTGATTGAACAAGATGTCCATTTGTAGTTTCTTGATTGTTCAATACTGCCCCATATTGTCTATTCTTTCCCTTAAATGTATCATGCTTCTCATTTGTCTTTGGCAGTGGATCTTCAAATTTTACCTTACTAGTCAAGAATGGAAAAGATTGCATTGCTTGAGTAGTTTTTAGAGGGGTCCCAACTCCAATAATACCTTGACCTTTACTAGCCTGTGAAGGATGACCCTTATCACATTGAGAGAGTTCCCTTTTCCTGGAAGAGTCCTGGAATACAAAGTTTTTTTTGACCTTCATGTTGATCAGAAAAGGTTTAAAGGACTTTTAATTGATATGCAGACAACCTCTCCAAATAGGTTATGGTGGGGTCTCAAGGAATGTTGCAGGTTATAGTCTCAAATGAGCTGAAAATTTTCAAATAATTGGAGGAGGTGACATATTCAAATATGGATACTACTAAATATGAGTAAGAAATCTCTAAAAAAATCATTCATAATATTTTTACAAAGCTCAAGTCATAGAGGAGAACCAAAAATTCAACAATATATAAGATACGCTGAAGATAATTCCATATACCAATTATAACATGAAGTATAGAGATTCATTCAAACCTACTCATAGTGAACAATTGTAGTGATATTGATGAGTTAACAAATATAACAAGAATAATGAACAACATATTTCAGGATTTTAGGGTTGGGAGAGTTGCAATGTTTTCCTCGAGTTCTATCATGTATGAGGGTATGGGATTGGAATTTAATCAAAATAACCAATACGACCTACTAGATGACAAAAGAAATATGTCTATTTCACCATGAATTAAGGTAGTTTCACCATGAAAGTTATGCTAATAAAAATCAAATGAGTTTGCAAATTATTTCTAAACTGAATTTCAAACAATATAAGATTACTGAACTCAACCGATCCAATAAAGTTATGAACCTTTCACCATATTAACTGCTCGAATCAGGGGTTGTTCTTAGCAGATGAATTGAGACATGAATAGTCCAAATACTTATTAACTAGAAATGAACTTATCAGTAGTAGAAATGTGAGTTGCAAACTATTGATTTTAGGGCATACATAGGTGTGTAATTGATACTCAAAAGTGCCTAGAATGTGTACAAGAACTCCCATATACCATTCAAAAAAATCAAGGTTATTTGTCGTTGTCATGTGGTATTGAAATAGTAAAACAATTCACATTTAACTAAAGCAATTGCAAAATCATATCATCAACTCATCGATTCGAGAATTGTACTGATGTGTTTATCATGGGACAACCTTAATCACGACTCTGATCATTGAATTTTCAACAGAGTATCATAAAGAAAATTACATATCTTAGTGCATAGGGTGGTAGAAAAACAAATTGTAACAAATTAGTTTGTACTATTCCCAACAAGATATAAATAAGAGTCTAAGTGTGAATGATTGAATTACCCAGTAAATTGAACCATATCTAAATAATAAAGGATAGAACAATCCATGGTACACCTACAATAAAGGACTTCATATTAATGGATAACTTCCAAGTATACTATGTTATCTAGTATACAATAAAAATATGTTTAAAGCATTGTAAATTATTAGAAAATGGAATGGAAAAGGAAATAAAATAGGAAGAGGACTCAGTTGTCTTTGTGCACCTTCAAGTTGTTCATCCATATCTCGATTCCCAATACCAACAAAATGACCATCCTTTCTTTTTCCAAAGCATGCATTGTGAATAATAACTAATGGTGGCCATAAAATAAGATCTTGATTGTTTTCCATTGCTTCAGGTGTTGAGAATGACTGATATGTTTTTTCTTTATCTGGTGGAGGGGAATAGCTCCATCCCATAAAAACACATAATGATTTATAAAGTCCCAAGTGTTCTAATTGCAACACAGGATTCAAGGCATTGTATGCATGCATACCAAGGCTGTGAGTATTCATAAAATATTTGGATTGACTACTATAGACAACACATTGCACAACTTTCCCATCCTCTTGGTATCTCCTATGTTTCACTGCATTATCAATATATTAATATGAAATTTCACCATATTAAATAACATATATGTAAAGCAAATATCTATATGGATTTTAATAACCAGAGAATTGAAAATTTTAAACTTCAATTTTACATGGATAGTAGAAATACAAGAATCTATGCTCAGGGCAGAGACACACGAGTATTACACTCATAAAAAGAAAATATGAGCTTATACACAAAGCATAAAAATTCATTGACAAAAATAAAACATAACACTAAACCAAAATAGAGTTTAAAATTCAAATGCATAGGTATAGATAATTGTGGTGTCAAGATTCTAGGCAAGACCCTTAGTAATCTAGGCTAGAGACATGAAACCGATGTATATAAATAACGACATGGTACTATCGTTGAGCATTTAAAACTATGGTTTGGGATTAATACACATAGTGATACATGAGAATTCAGAGGGATTCCTAGAGATTGTATCTCTCCCTATTGGAAGTCCATGTAACCCCTGTTGGTACCCACTCAAGTAGTATTTCATTAGACAACACCTAAAAACAAAGTTTCACTTCCACATAACTTCAAGTATATTGGAAATCCCATAGGCATACTTAAACCAACCATTCGGTAGTTAGACTGTTACCGTGCATAGAAAACAACATTCAAGAAGATTACTCTCTCGTACAATGGGTGTCTAAACCTACAAGTATATTTCAGAGCTGTAGCATATGGCACACCTTTGACTAAAGCCGTTTTTATATTTTTTTTGGGTCTTTCTGAGAATATATAATGTTTCACAAACATTCGATTCTAATTCATCACATAAGAAAATTTAAATGCATCATAAACACTTGAATAATATTCGTCATTTAGAGAAATACGCTTTGATCATTTTCGCTTGAATAAAATAAATCCTAGCCTTATTGTCTCACCTGTACTTAAGCGGTAGACTTAGGATCTAGTTTAGGGATTCCCCTCTTAGGTAGGAAACTATTCAACCAAATCTAGACATGTGGGACAAGGATGTCAAAGTGACAATGGACAACTTGCTTGTAGTATCCTTAATTTTTCCCTTGGAGATGTTGGACTTTTCCTCTTTTCCTCTCCAACTCAAGGGAGATATTCCTATGGAAAATGAATAATTCCAAGTAGGTCAATGTGAATCTGTGAGTTTTGGTGGACCATTAACTCTTTCACTCTATCATATTCAAGAACAACTAACCTGCAAGGTGGTGAAACATTATTTTTTATGAGTCCTGACTTGCAACAGTCTAGTCAAGGTACCACTCTTCTACATTTTTCTTCTTAGAAGATGTATAAATATTAAATTGATTAGATCTTTCTTTAAGATAATCATTTTTTCAAGATAATCATTAGAATGACTTTGTTTTTAAAAATCATATTTCCTTTTTCCTACAATCTTTTTGAAAATGACCAAGCTTACAACAGTAAGACCACTTGCATTTGATGCGGGGGAAAGGAACATGTAGGTATAATTTTTTTAAATCTAGATGTCATTTTAAATTTATGTTGTCTTAATAGTTGGTACACTTATTGTTCTTTATTTACTAAAAGGTACACATGGATGGAAATGAGGATGGCTTTGGAATATGAAATTGTAGCTAGTGAAGGGAATCTTCTCATTGGCATAGTTAGGGTTAGAAAATATTCTACATTTTATGAAAGCCATCATGAAATTGTGGATGATGGAGTCATTGGATATCCTTTTGAGTTTTTTTCCAGTAAAGGGCACCCATTGAATCCAAAGAAAGATAAAAAATGGACAGTGGAAACAACAACTATTGTTGTCAAGAGGAAACTAGACATATTGGAAATTGAAACAAGTGTAGTGGAAAAAGCTCCAAATGTTGGAAACATTGGAGAGCATGTGGAGGAACCTATGCATAAAAAACCAAGAATATTTGAAACTCTATCCAATTTTGTAGGAGAATGCATATATGTTGATCCTATTGTATTGACATCCTGGGAAAATAAAGTGAATAGTTTAATGGAATGTTTTGTTGGGGAGAAACTTAGTCTCCAAGTATCTTCAAGAAAGGGAAAACATCAAATAAATATCATGTGTGGAAATTGTGGTGTTTCTTATGGAATCGGGGAAATATCACTGACATCTCAAACATTTCTTAAGTTAAAAAAATATCACATGAAACCATCAACTCATTGATGTAACCTTTTAGCAGTGGGAAATAATCAAATTCCTTCATGTAATGATGAAGCAACACAAACAACAATGGTTGGAGATCGATAAAGAAATCAATATTCTAAATGATTTCAACAAGACATATGATCTTTATTTGTTCAAGGAGGTGGAAGAAACACTTGTAGAATACGAGGACAAGAGAAAATTAAAAGTGGAATGTACACGATGCAATACATGGTTTTTTTAAGTGCTAGCTAGTGGTAATATTGCCAGTTCTTTGAATGAACACATGAAATCAAAGAAACATATTACTTATACAAATGAGGCTTTGTATAATACAAGCAGGTTGAGGATTGAAAAAATTGAGAGACCTAAGAAGCCTACCATTGAAAAGTCCAAACATAGTTTGACCAGGTTCTTGGTTCCATCATCACCATCACTATTACATAGGGGTTCTACAAATCCAGGTGTTTCTACTTCATGTGTGTTTATTATGAAATTTTTAATTTAATTCCTTTTTGAATTTGAATGTGCACGTTATTTTATTTGTTATCTTATTTGAAAGTAGTTCTAATGTATTCTTCATATTATTCTAGGCCATTTATCTCCCTTGATATTACAATGCTGGGGGTATTGGGATCATTATATTGATAGAAATGGGGAGATATTGGATAAAAAGGTCCTAATGGATGATCAACAAGGTGGGAAATTATGGGCCATAGAGAATCATACCAACATGACACTATGTTATTATGGTACTAAATGTCATATTGATGAAACGTATAGGCATATTCATTGCAAGAGGGTTTCTGAATTAGGAATCCCTATCAGTTCATTGACATGCAATTTTTGTAAGTTGATTCTTGAATGTAATGAATGTAGGATGCACTTATATCGCGAATCAAGGAGAAACATCAAAAGACACGAGAGAGATACATGGAAAGGGAGAAGACTGGACCATTTTACTCAAATTGAACTCAAAACTATTGCATGAGCTACAAATACTAGCCATAGATCAACGATGCGAGCTATTTTGTGGGAGAGGACGAAGGTTGCTACACTATCTATTAGAATGAGGTCCTCGAAGGAAAATTTGTTTGAATTTACAGAAAGGAAGGATGTCTTTAGGTTTTGCAAGGAAGTGTGTGAGGCTTATAAGTAAGGAAAATTACAAGGTAAAGATACAGGCTAGGAATTTGTCCAAGATGTTTTTCACAACCTTATGCATCCAAAAGCAGGGAGAAGGTATACTACATCAACTAAATATATCTATGAGATGATGAAGTTTTGGGGAGGTCCTTTATTACACAACTTTATTAGTTTTAATTTGGATGGCCCTTCAATATCTACAACTTTAAGGAAAGATAGAAAATCATTGGCATATATCCTAGGGGAAGACAATTACATTTTTTAGGCATTTAGAAAAGTTTATACTTCTTATAAAGACAAACATGGTATAGAGGGCCCAATTCATGTATTGTTTGCTAAATATGAAACTGTCGTGAAATAATATGTTAGGTGGGTAGAAAAAGTGATACATTGGTGCAATTTTGTGGTAAGAAAGAAGAACATAAGTGCCAATCGCGTTTCTTAGTGACAGTTGGTGAGGGCATTGCAGGAGGCCATATTATTACAGATACTTTTAAGAATTGTGTGATTGGCCATTATGCACCTATTATTATTTCAAACCCTTTACATGACAAGATTCCTTGTTTGGTTTTGGTTGTTCATCCAACGTGCAATAGGTTCAATGCAAATTTTATTCATCAACAATGGGAAAAAATAGAAGACATGTGGAATAAACATGTTGAAATGTTTTGGGACCTATTTTTGGTCATTCCTCGAATGGAGATAGTATAATAATACAACTTGTGTTGAAGGACTATTCTTCAACTACATGCATTAGATATCAAATTTCTTGGCAAGGATGAAGGTTAACTAGGTTGCATGATGGTTTCAAAGTAATAGGACTTCATGACCAAGATTACATCCACAACAACAAAAAAGTTAGTGAATACTTTGTTTAGAGGTAGACAATATTTTATTATTGGACAAGAGGTGGTTAATTTTAACTATGTCAAAATGATTTATAACACTTTTAAAGTGGATGATCGCAAGCTTAAATTTGAAGATATAGAGAGGATTGATTGACAAAATTGGGGTTCAGCACAACGCATTGCTTCAGGGCATGTTCAAGGTTGTTCAAAAGATATGAGAAGGACATGTGTTCTTGCAGAGACAACATTAGGTACATAGACCTATCTAATGATTGTTGCTGACTATATTGATATTTTTTTGTCTTGTAGCTTGACCCTTTGGGAAATAGTATGAAATGCTTCAAGAGTTCATCATTTTTTTATGTTATGGTTATGTTGGGTACAAACATAATCTCATACTAATGCCAACATAAATTTAATTAACAGAGAGGCATATCAAGATGTGAAAATTTCTTTCCACTTTGTAGTTTTGTTGATGAGATTGTTTAGGGATCAATACTCTAACTTTCCATGTGTATTTCACCTAACTATGTTAGATGTATGCAATAACTTCTTTAGCAAATTTGGTGGGATGGTTACAGTAGATAGGACCTATGATTTCACTGACTTACTTCATACCATTGGAACCCATAATAGAGTTGTTGAAGAAGAATTGAATCCCCAAGGGATTCATCTTAAAAAATCTCATAAGAAACAACTAAACATCTAGAATACATTGCACTAATAAGTGAGCGGGGACATTGATGTTTTGTCAAAATATGATTCAATATCTATAAATAAAAAAATTAAATATGTATTTACAATTAGATTATATACTTTAAATTGTATGTTTTATATTATTTTTTTACGAGAAAATAAATTCATCCTCTCTTTAAGAAGAATGACATGCTTCATAATATATATTTAGAAAAACATAGAAGTGATCAGTGATAATACATTTAAATAATTTCAATGAAATAATCTTATCCCACTTTCATACATTTAAAATAAAAATAAAAATGATAATAACTTAAAAAAACCTTTGAACATCAATAAATTTAACACAAGAATATTTACTCATCAAGCTTTTCTTTAAAACTTGATATTTCATATAAACTTGTTGGATGAATTAAACAAGACCAAAATTGGAGAAATTTGGAGTTGGGATGCACTTCTGCCACATCTACCACAACCCTGACAACAAGAGAAAGCTGAGAGCTCCGCTGGTTGGAATCACTGGAATTGTGCTGGAATTGGGCTAGAATTGAGCCATGGAAACCCAATTGTGGTTCACTAAACTAGTCGTGTTGGTGAGTTTGAATTCGATTTGGTGCAGGGTCTGCTTCCATCTTCCTTTTTTGGCATTGAAAGAAGAGATCAACTAGGGTTTTCAATGCCTTAGTCTAAACGTTCTACATTTTGGCTCTTTTCTAGAATATTATTTGTTTAATTTTATTTGAAACATGGGTGGGAAGTTGTTGGATCCAAATATTTGATTGGTTAAGTTTGTATAATTCGAGTGCTCCAAGGGTTTTTCAGTATGTCGAATCCATTTATGCAATTTAAACAACAAAACATTGTGATTTGGCCCAAATTTATATTTATGAATTTCAATGAAAAATAATGAAATGTAAAATTATTAGGAGGAAGCCTTCGCTTCACTTCTCTAAAATGGAAATTATGAAGGATGCCCACTTAAGAATAAATTCATTAAAAGGGTAGAAGACAAATCCCAAAAATGGAAGTATCCAATTCAAAGTTCAAACATAAATACAATGCATGAGTGAGCCCTGATCGAAAAGTTTACATGCCTATGGCCTAGCCCTCGATCAATTCAGGTATGGGAAAAAGAGAATTGATATTTTCCATGTCAACTATTTTATTGTGGTAATGGTTTATTTTTGTTCATATTTGAAACATAAATATGTTGCATGAGTGATCCATAATGATGCAGGAGCATCACCAACAAAGTGTGAGTGGAAGACAAATCAGCGCATTAGCGTGCATTTTGAAGTGATAATTTTGAATTTAAGTTGGCATATCAATGTAACATCTGAAAATATTGTAATTTATGAACATCCTTAATATTTTAGAGCTGGACGATTGTGTGAGGCCGTTGGGAGATGTGTTTGTTTTTAATGCAGTGGCTTACAATACTAATTTGAAGCGCTTTCTCTTATCTGTCTATCCCAAACATTTATTGTAATAAATCCTTAGTAGTTGAATGCTTTTATTTAGATAGGATAGCGCTAAGGTAGATTGGAGGGAAATCTCTATGAGATCGTTTTGTATAAATACATGTATTTTTTTCCAAATGAGGTTGTTGATAGTTGACGAAGTAGAGGCTTATAAAGATCATTGCAACAAAGAGTTGTAGAGTTGTTGAAGAGCATGTATGAGTCCATGTACATATAGAATTTGAATGAATATAACAAAGAAGCATTGTTCCAAATGTTTGGTGTTGTTGTGTCTATCTGAGTGAATGAATGGTAGGCCATATGTTTATTTGAAATTCTATGTTATTTACTTGTTCTTATGTTATGGATGCATTTACATGGTTGAATGTATGAATCTATGAGATATTAGATAAGTTTCAATTGTTTCTCTTCTACGAGCAAGTGCAAGGAGTGCATAGTGTCCACAAGGTGTGCGTTGACAGAGTCTATTTCGACTCAGAAGCTCAAAAGAGATAACATGAACACTTTGTATGCAAGGAGTGCATAAGTGTCCGTAGGGTGTGTGTGATAGAGTCTGTTTGGAATCAGAATTTCAAGGGGGATAGCTTGAAGGCGTGCGTAGGCAGAAACACACTCAGATTCACATTGTTCAGGAAGAACAATTCATCAAGGAAGAACTGTTACAAGGAGTGCATAGTCGTCCTTCAAGAGTAAAGCTGAAGGAATCTTGTCGCAAGGTGTACGCAGAGTCGATACTTGGCTAAGTATCAAAGGAGTCATTCTGAGAAGTTCAGAGTGTTGAAGTGATGAAATTCCAAGAGAGGTAACTTGGAGTTTGTATGCAAAGTGTGCATTTTGTCCGCAATGAGTGCATGACAGAGTCTTTGGAATCAAGAGCTCAGGAGGAGTAGTGTAAGTTTGTTTGCATAAGAGTGTGAAAAATTGTCGCAAGGCATGCGTAGCTGCCCACAAGAAGCTAAGCTGTGGAGGAGGACCTCTTACAAGGCATGTACAGGCTAAAATCTGACTAAGTGTAGAAGAAGGCACTCTAAGGAGCAAAATTCCAAGGAAGAAAAAGATTAGGAGCGAGAGAGGGTGAAATATATTCAATAGGAAGGAACCCTTTAAGGTTTCCCAAATCAATGAGAAATATCTGTCCAGGAGGGAGCATGATCATTCCAGACCATCAGATTTGGGAGAGCTACTTGGAGGATAGTTGGAGAATTCTTTCGACACTTCATGGTTCGAAGATGTAAATGTGTTGTAAGAGTTGAGGAGTGCGATTCACCGAAGTCGCGAAGTGATCCTAGCCATTGGCTATGGGGAGGACGCATGGCACTGTATTGGAGAGTTCGGGAAATAGAGGTTCAGAGGAGTTGCGTAGAGCAAGTGAAATATTTGCGAAGTTGTGAAGGACGAATAAGAGTTGGACCATCAGATCCAGGAGGAAACGTGGCAAATATCCATGTGTTTTGACAGAAAGGAATTTCAGGGGAAGTCAAGGGTGGAAGCCATAAAACCGTCGAAGCCGAAATTGTGAAGAGGACTGGCCCGAGGTTTTAACCCGCGATCATATGAGAAAAATAGCCTAGCCTTTGGAGCTAGTGCCACCAGTTAAATTTACCAGAGGCTCCATAAAAATGTTGTGTAGGTAGTTCAAACTTGCGAGGTAACAAATCGGGGCCTGTGTAAGTTGTTCTAGGGTCTTCTAGATGCCCGAAAATCTGATTCGGCTTAAGTATTTGAATATTATTGACTAGGAGGTCAAGTAGCCCCTAGGAGGGGAGGGGGTCTGCGTCAAGTGGTATCAGAGAATATATTTTCTTGCAGATAGAAATTAAAGGAGAAAAGGTCAACACAATGTCGCCTAGGAGACATGTGGAGCCACCTGTAGCAAATCAAGCGGTGGAAAGAGAGATGCGAGAACTACATGCAAGGTTAGATGCTATGGAAACAGAGCAAAGGAGAGCACCCGATGTTGGAGATGTCAGTGATGCAGAAAGTGAAGAAAGAGAGGTCGAAGAAGCTGTCATAGAAGATGATGTGAAAGAACACTTGTTGAAAGTTGTTGTTAAATTGGGAGCTAGAGCGAAGATAGACATCCCAATGTATGAAGGAAACTTGGACGTTGAAGAGCTGCTGGATTGGATAAGGTCCATGGATAAATACTTCAACTATGAAGATGTCGATGAGGAGAAAAAGGTGAAGCACGTTGTCACCAGATTGAAAGGACATGCAACGCTATGGTCGGATGAACTACAGGCCGACAGAATAAGCAAAGGTAAGCAAAAGATTAAGATTTGGGATAGAATGGTAGCCAAGTTAAAAGCTAAGTTCATACCCCAAGACTATCAGATAAATTGTTCAAGAAGATGAATAAAATGAGACAGAAAATAATGATAGTCAAAGAGTACACATAAGAGTTCTGTAGGCTGAACATCAGAGCTGGACAAAGAGAGAGAGAAGAGGAAAAATTTTCTAGGTATATGAATGGTCTGCGATATGAGATCCAGGATGAAATCAACATGATGATAGTAAGGAAAGTGGAAGACTCTTATAAGATTTCTCTGAAAGAAGAATAAAAGTTGACCAAGAAGCAGAGTCAATGAAGCCGAGGTAGAAGCCTAAGCAGAGGTAATGGAATTTCCCATGACAAGGAACATAAACCCAAAGGTGAGACTGAAAAACCACATAGTCACTCTGAAAGAGGAGGAAGTTCATGAGGAAGATAGAGTGGTGGAAGAAATTATTTTCCTTGAGGAATAGGAAGAGGAAGAGGTGGATAAGTGAGGTGTTATGCCCATGGAAAGACATGACACATGTATTGGGAATGCCCCAAGACAAAGAAAGAAGGAGGTGAAGCTCACATTTCAAAAGAGCAGAAGAGGAATGTTGAGGCGGAAGGTGCAGAGGATGGAAAATCCTTGATGATGAAGAAGGTTCTCTTGAAGCCAGAGCCAGAGTTCGATAAACCAATGCAAAGGAACAATTTGTTCAGAACTTCTTGCAAGACTAAAGATAGAGTATGCAAGGTGATAATTGACAGTGGGATCACTGATAACTTATTATCCACGGAGATGGTGCAGAAGTTGGAGTTGGAGACAACTACACATCCAAGTCCGTATAAAGTATCATGGCTGCAGAAAGGTCACTAGGTAATGGTAAATAAACAATGCTTGTTTTAATTTAAAATAGGAGGATATAGAGATGAAATTTTGTGTGATGTAATTCCCATGGATGTGTGCCATGCTTTTTTGGGGATACCATGGTAGTTTGACATTAATTTCATTCATGATGGGAGGAAAAATACTTATACTTTGGAGAAGAATGGTAGGACACACATGTTGTTGCCAATAGAGGAGAAGAGAGTGAAAGAAGAAGCCAACACAAACATACTTCTCATGAGTGGGAAGGAACTCCTGAGTGAAGTAAATAAGGAATAGGAGATGCAGTTTGTTGTGGTGGGGAAACCAAGGGTTATCCTTACAAGTACTTCTATGGAGGATTTTCCTGAGGAAATTCAAGAGCTATTAGAGAATTTTTTTGACATAGTAGTGGATGAGTTTCCTAACTCATTACCACCTATCAGAAGTATTAGCCATCAAATTGATCTAATAATCGTAGCCTATTTGCTGAACAAAGAAGCGTACATATTGACACCCCAAGATAATGAGGAGGTAAAGAGACAAGTCCAGGTTTTAATGGACAAGGGATTGGTTAGAGAAATATTGAGCCCATGCATAGTACCAACTGTGTTGAGTCCAAAGAAGGATGGAGGATGGAGAATGTGCACAGACTCAAGGGCCATAAACAAGATCACCATCAGGTACAAATTTCCATTACCAAGTATGGATGACTTAATGGATTGTTTGAGTGGAGCAAAGTATTTTTCAAAAATAGATTTGAAAAGTGGATATCACCAGATAAGGATGAGAGAAGGTGATGAGTGGAAAACAACCTTCAAAACAAATGAGTGGTTGTATGAATGACTTGTTATGTCATTTGGCTTAACAAATTCCCCAAGCACTTTTATGAGATTGATGAATGAGGTATTAAAATATTTCATTGGTAAGTTTGTGATTGTATATCTGGATGATATATTGGTCTTTAGTAAAACTAAAGAAGAGCATTTGAGACATCTGACATTAGTAATGAGGAGATTGCAGAAGGAGAAGTTGCTGATAAAACTGAAGAAGTCCTCTTTTATGAAGACATAACTCATTTATTTGGGTTTTGTGATATCTTCAAATGAAATGAAGATGGATCTAGAGAAGGTGAAAGAAATCAAAGAATGGTCATCACCAAGGAGCATATTCGAGGTGAGAAGCTTCCATGGATTAGCAAGTTTCTACAGGAAGTTAATTAGAAATTTTAGTGGAATTTGTACACTAATGATGGATACGGTGAAGAAGAGACATAAGTCCTTCAAATGGATAGAAGAAGCTAAGAAAGGCTTTAGGATATTAAAGGAAAAGATAAAAGAACAATCGATTCTGGTCTTTCCATATTTTAGGAAGACATTTCAAGTAATATGTGATGCGAGTGGAGTTGCAATTGGAGTAGTCTTGAGCCAAGATAATAGGCCTGTTGCATATTTCATTGAGAATATGAATTATAATAAGAGGAAATACTCCACGTATGATTAATAAGTTTACTCCATAATTCAATCCTTGAAGAAATGGAGGCACTATCTTGTACCAAAAGAGTTTGTTTTGTATAATGATAATCAGGCTTTAAAATTCATAACCAGACAGGAGAAACTAAATCAGAGACATGATAAGTGGATAGAGTTTATGAAAAAATTCACTTTTGTCATTAAACATATTTCTGGTAATGCTAAGAAAGTTGTTGATGCATTGAGTAGGAGATGTTTGATTCTACAAGAATTTCAAGTGAAAACCTTAGAGTTTGAACACCTTGAGGAGATGTATTGTGATGATCCAGATTTTAAAGATGAATATGAAGCATGTGAGAATCCTATGATTAGGGACATAAGTCAGTGGGCAGAGTATTTGATCCAAGATGGATTTTTGTTTAAAGGTAGCTAGTTGTGCATACTGAAATTCTCAATGAGAGATAATATGCTGAAGGAAAAAAACAGTGGAGGTCTAGTTGGACATTTTGTCCATGAAAAAACATTTTCCCAGTTGAATAGTTCGTACTATTGGTTAGGCATGAGAGCATATGTGAAGAATTTTATGGGCAGATGTAATATTTTCCAGCATGCAAAAGGAAAAAGACAGAACACAGGATTGTATCAACCATTTCCTATTCCAGAGAGGCCTTGGGATGCAATAAGAATGGATTTTGTGTTGGGTTTTCCAAGAACAAAAAAGGGAAGTGATTCCATTTTTTTGGTAGTTGACAGATTTTTAAAGATGGCACACTTTATCCCATGCTAGAAAACTAGTGATGCAACACACATTGCAAATTTGTTTTCCAAGGAAGTTGTGAGACTTCATGGGTTGCCCAAGAGTATTGTTTCAGATAGAGATACCAAATTTGTTGGTCATTTCTAGAGAACATTGTGGAAGAAAATGGGAACAAAAATGTCCTTTAGTTCTGCATATCACCCTCAAATAGGTGGACAGACTGAGGTGGTGAATCAAATTTTAGGAGATTTGCTGAGAAGTTTGGTCACTGAAAATCATATCTAGTGGGATAAATTTCTGTCACAAGCAGATTTTGCATACAATAACTCATTGAACATAAGTACAGGGAAGAGTGCATTCCATATAGTGTATGGAATGAAGCCAACAAGAGTATCAGAGTTAAGATATCTGGATCAGAATGAATTTAGAAGTGTAGGAGAAGAAGAGTTCAATGTAGAAATGCAAAAACTTCACAATCAGATTAAAGAGCAGTTGTAGAGCAGCAATAAAGAGTATACACGCAGAGTTGATCAACATAGGAGAGAAATTCAATTTGAAGTGGGAGATCAAGTTCTAGCACATCTCAGGAAGGAAAGGTTCCCAAGGGGAACATATAACAAACTGAAGATGAAGGAAATAGGACCATGCAAGATCCTAAGGAAATTTGATGCTAATTATTATGAGTTAGAGCTGCCAGAGGATGTGGGTATATCACCCATATTCAACGTTTTAGACATGTATCCTTACAAGGAAGATGACAAAGGATCAAAATATTAGAAAGAAGTCCAGTGGGAAAAACAATGCATGTAGCAGAGAAGTTGCAGATGGAGAAGGTCATAGATCAAAGGATTGGTAAGAAGACAAGGAGGAAAACATATTTTGAGTATTTGGTAAAATGGAAAGGACACCCAATAGAAGATGTCAGTTGGGTAAATGAAGTAGACATCCAGAAGCATGGAAAGTCAATGTAGGAGCTCATGGATAGGAGTCCATGAATTTTTCCCAGAGAAGTATGATGTCGGAGCATCACCAACAAAGGATGAGTGGAAGACAACTCAACACATTAGCGCACATTTTGAAGTGATAATTTTGAATTTAAGTTGGCATATCAATTTAACATATGAAAAGATTGTAATTTATGAACATCCTTAATGTTTTAGAGTTGGATGATCGCGTGAGGCTGTTGGGAGATGCATTTCATTTTAATGCAGTATCTTATAGTACAGATTTGAAGCGCTTTCTCTTATCTATTTGTCCCAAATATTTATTTCAATAAATTCTTAGTATTTGAATGCCTTTATTTCGATAGGATAGCACTAAGGTAGCTTGGAGGGAAAGCTCTATGAGCTCGTTTTGTATAAATAAATGTATTGTTGTCCAAATGAGGTTGTTGATAGTTGACGAAGTAGAGGCTACTAAAGACCATTGTAGCAGAGAGTTGTAGATTTCCTGAAGAGCATGTATGAGTCCATGTACATATATAATTTGATTAAATATAAAAGAGAAGCATTGTTCCAAATGTTTGGTGTTGTTGTGTCTATCTAAGTGAATGAATGGTAGGCCATCTATTTATTTGAAATTCTTTGTTATTTAATTGTTCTTATGTTATGGATGCATTTACATGGTTGAATGTATGAATCTATGAGATATTATATAATTTTCAATTATTTCTCTTCTACGAGCAAGTGAAAGGAGTGCATAGTTTCCACAAGGTGTGCATTGACAGAGCCTATTTCGACTCAGAAGATCAGAAGAGATAATGTGAACCCTATGTATGCAAGGAGTGCATAAATGTATGCAAGGTGTGTGTGACAGAGTCTATTTAAACTCATAAGTTCAAGGGGGATAGCTTGAAGGTGTGAGTAGGCGGAAATGCACTCAGATTCACATTGTTCAGGAAGAACAATTGATCGAGGAAGAACTGTTGCAAGGAGTGCATAGTCATCCTTCAAGAGTTAAGGTGAAGGAATCTTGTCACAAGGTGTAGGTAGAGTCGATACTTGGCTAAGTATCGAAGGAGTCATTCTGAGAAGTTCAAAGTGTTGAAGTAAAGCAAGTATAATAGAGGTAACTTGGAGTTTGTATGCAGAGTGTGCATTTTGTTCACAAGGAGTGTGTGACAGAGTCTTTGGAATCAAGAGCTTAGAAGGAATAACATAAGTTTGTTTTCAAAAAAGTGTGAAGAATTGTCACAAGTCGTGCGCAGTCACCCACAAGAAGCTAATTTGTGGAGGAGGACTTGTTGCAATGCATGCACATGCTAAAATCTGACTAAGTGTCGAAGAAGTCACTCTAAGGAGAAAAAGTCCAAGGAAGAACAAGATTAGGAGGGAGAGCGATAGAGAAATATTCAATAGGAAGGAACTCTTTAATGTTTATCAAATCAACGAGCAAGATCCATCCAAGAGGGAGAGGGATCATTCCATACCGTTAGATTTGGGAGAGCTACTCGGGGGATAGCCATAGAATTATTTCGACACTTCATGGTTCAGAGAAGTAAAGGTGTTGTAAGAGTTGAGGAGTGCAAGTCGTTGAAGTCGTGAAGTCACAATGTGATCCTAGTCATTGGCTGCGGGGAGGACGTGTGGCAGCAGATTAGAGAGTTCAAGAAATAGAGGTTCAGAGGAGTTTCGTAGAGAAAGTGAAATCTTCACAAAGTCGTGAAGGCCAAATAAGATATGGAGCGTCAGATCTAGGAGGACACGTGGCAAAGATATGTGTGTTTCGACAGAAAATCATTTCGGGGGAAGTCAAGGGTGGAAGACATAAAATCGTCGAAGCTGAAATTGCGAAGAGGATTGGCCCGAGGTTTTAACCCGCGGTCATATGAGAAAAAGAGCCTAGCCTTTGGAGCTAGTGCCACTAGTTAAATTTACCATAGGAGCCATAAAAACGTTGTGCGGGTAGTTCAAACCTACGAGGTAACAAATCATGGCATGTGTAAGTTGTTCTAGGGTCTTCTAGAGGCCCGAAAATCCGATTCGACTTAAGCATTTTTAAGATACTTGACCGGGAGGTCGAGAATCCCCTAGGGGGGAGGGGGTATGCGTCACCTAATCAAGAAATTTAAATTCCTATGGCCTAGCCCTTGATTAATTCAGGTATGGGCCAAAGAGCATTGGGATTTTCCATGTCAACTAGTTTATTTTGGTATTGTTTTTTTTTTCATATTTGAAAGTGAAGAGGACACATATTAAATTTCCAGATTAGGCCCATATTTCATGGGCTCCAAGGGAATGTTTCTTCCCTACCGAGACATTGATTTTGATCCAAATATTGAAATCTCTTTTCCCCATATATGGGTCAGGATTTTTCACCCCCCCATAATATTTTTGGGTAAAGACAATCTTAAAGACATTGGAGACACATTGGATTATTCTCTTGATCGAGCTGAGATAAAATTGGAAATTTATACTTGTGCCAGAATATGTGTGGAACCGGTCTTAGAAAAAGGCCTTCTGGAAATGATACAAATAAATATAGAAGGATGGTTTCATCTTCAAGTCCTTGATTATGAATAAATTCCATTCAATTATAAGACTTTCCATGAGTATGACCACTTTGCAAAGAACTATCCTAGTGAACAAGAATCACTTCCTTCTTTGAAGCAAACTTCACCCTCGTGGACCAACAAAGATCAAGGAACTTTCAAATGAATGAAACAAAAGAGAAATAAATAACATCACAAGGGATCCAAACCTCTTAAGTCTCAATCATACATGTCTAATCCCAACAGTAACATATTTGACACCCTTAAATATCAAAAGAAAGAAGAACAAGAAAGTCCAAAAGATCATTTTCAACCAGTGGCTAGAGTTCAAAAGGAAACATAGAATTCATCTCCTTCAACCATAGAATATCTTTCATTTGAGGCCTCCACCCACCTTCAAGAAAATGATCTAGTACATCACAAGAAAGAATCAAAGAAGCGTCAGAGGAAGGGAAAGTGAAGCTCCAGGATAGTTGGTTCCCCTTCCTTTGTAGAAGTCCTAAAAAATGACTTAACCCCCTCTCCTCCATTACCAAGGGGAATGAAATCAAATCAGGATAGAATAACTCAAGAGATAGAAAATAATATCCATTTTTTAGGATTTCAGCTTGATATTCTTCGATGTCCTTAGATTTTCCTTTTGTAAGTCATTTATCCCTAAACTTTATTTCTAAAGAAAAATATGCTTCCTCTGTAAAAAGTGTTTGAATGTTGTCCACAACATCAAGGGATTCATAAATCATTTTACGGTAGGAATTTTATTCCATTAAGAAAATCATATTGTTTTCTTTAGTTTTACAAGTTAGATTTTTCTTCAATTTCTTTTAGGATCTAGATTAGAGAGAAAGAAAAGATTCTCTTGCTTTCTATTTATGCAATATATATTTTTTTCTAATTAGGATTTTGTACTTATTTATCTTGTCAAATTTTAGGGACTCCTTAGAAGTATATCTCTAATGGATCTTATATAAATCTTGCATTATTTATCATACCAAGGGTTGGATATTCTATGTTCCTTAATTTCATCCCACCCTTACACATTTAAGATAAGAATGATAATCACGATAACCTCAAAGAACCCCATGAACCTATATAAATTTAACATAAAAGAATTTATCAACAGAACTAATCCATAAGACTCTATGCTTCATTTCATACATGGTATACCTAAAATTATATTTTAATTACAAAATCAAAATTATTTTTTACCATTACCTATCTTCTTCACACTCTATGCTAAGTTTGTGAAATGTGTATGCAGAATGTTGAGTGTGCATGTTAATAAAATATGGAGTAAGTTAATTAATGGACAACCTCAACCTCTTTTCTCTTTAAAAACTCTTCCCCAAATTTGTAAGAAGATATAGTTCCACTTAATTGATAGGAACTTTGATCATTGAACTTTAATCTTAAGGATTTTAACCCAATCTAAAACAAGTTAAAGTTGAATAAAATTGTCAACCCTTCAATTCTACTATCATTTTCTCCTCATAAAAGTAACCTATAAACCAAATCTCTCTCTCTCTCTCTATGTAATTTTAAATGTTTAATATTTTTTCCTTATTTTACCACTTTCTCCCATAACCAAGACTTGTATTTAATATATATTAAATAAGAGAGAAAACAGACACACACACACACACACACCTTTCTTATTCTCTTATCCATTTCTTTCCATAATCAAGACTCTTATTTAATATATATTAAGTAAGAGATAAGTCTCTCTCTCTCTCTCTCTCACACACACACACACACACACACACACACACACACACACACACACACACACACACACATGCAAAACACTCTCTAGGTAGAAGGGGAACATAAAACTTCAAATATAAGGGTTCTTGGATGTAAAATGGACTATTTAAATTTCAAGGATATTTATTAGCAAACTAAATCTATTAATCAAGATAGTATTGAAACTTTGTATGATTTACAACTTTATAAATCTTAGATAATGTAACATGGATCTAATTTTGTAGGAGGAATTTCATCTTCCATTTCATTTTGTTATTAAGTTAATTTTGTTTATTATTTAGTTAAACATTTCTTTCTCTATCGATGAATGATCTTATTATAAACTCCAATTTTTAAAATATTTTTATAACTTCAGTTATTTATAAAAAAAAAACTTTTTCTATGTTATTTCTTATATAAACTCCTTCAATTTTTTGTTTGTTTGTTAGAAATGACTGTCACTTGTAGGGCGAACCTTTCAACCATTGGATAAGAAACCACAACCGAGGGGCATCTAAGTCATCAAAATCACCCAGAGATTGCACCTGGCCTGGCCGCACCAACCCTTAACATGGATGGATTTTTGGGTGTCTCCTCCCGACTAAACACAATGTAAGGGTATTGAACTCCGGTCGCCTAGCAAAAGAAACCCACACCTTAACTAGTTGAGCTAGAAGGAATTGACATAAAATCCTTCAATTTAATACCATTTTATATCAATATTTTTTTTAAATAAAAATTTACAAAAAAATAATTTATATAAATTATTAAAAATATTGAAACTTCATACATTTAAAGACAATGGAAATCACAATGCAATAAATATCCCTGAACATATACCATAAATGCACTCGGATCAATTGGATCTCACTTTTTCTTGTTGAACCTTCTTTGTTGCATTCTTTTATAGCGAGTCACTTTCTATATTCCCATTTATTTTAAACATCTATTTTTGCAATTAGTAAATTATTAATTTGCATAAATTTTTTTAATATCCAATAAAAAAAAATTAAATAATTTGAATTTTTCGGTTGGTAATCATAGGGAGGCCCAAGTTAAATATAGTCTGCAGTAGACCGAACTTATATAATATCTACAACAATGTTGTATGTGGGAAGCACTAAAAAGTTCTCCATGAATATTGTACCACCCCTACCAAACCCAACCCTATAACATTCCTAAAAACATTGTTGCTCAAAGATTAGATCAACTCGGTGTATGATATGAGGTATATCCTCGTCATAAACTTTATTTCTACATTGATTTGGGATAGCTTATAATTTGTAATACACAATATGAGGAAGAATGATTCCATGTAATTTTTTTTAATTCAAATTGGATCCTCACCCAAAACATTTTGTAAAATTGTAATAAACTTGTACTTGTTATTTTTGTTCTATTTTGTCTTTTTTTTTTTTGGAAAAATGGGAAGTGGAAACGAACCATGTGACAGTTGGCCTTCCAAAGGCATCACATTAAAATAATGAAGGCTATAGAGAAGATGGAAACCAGAAGGGAGACACAGATAACTTGGCAAATTTGCAAAGATGAGAGCTCAAAGAGTGTAGCCTGCTTGAATATTGATGGACGAAGGAGTCAAGGAACCTGTCCATGATGAGTGAAGGCATCTATGAGCCTTGGAAACACGCATTTCTTTTTGTGAGTAACAATGCATGATTTTTCTGGGCATGCATAGCTCACCCATTGTAATGAATTTCCTGAGAAAAATAGATCTCTATTATTTATACTGTCTGGGTGCAATTTTCTCTATGAGGTATATCATGGTTATGTTTTGAGTTTTATTACTTGAAATTTTTGTTTTGGTTAATAAATGCAAGATTCATTAGCTCAATCCTCTTTGAGCTTCGTTTTGTCTTGTTGACTGATTTTCCACTCACCAACAAATTGTATTCACTCCTTGGGTGTTTTGTTTACTACTTGGGAGAATTTAGAAACCCCTAGACATTTTTATCTGATGTTGAGTGACTAAAATCATCCCGAGAATTTTCCTCCATTTCCGAATGACTAAATTTGTCCATTGAGCATATTTCCTCATTGTTGGGCTATGTAAAAGAGTCTTTGGTTAGATAGTGTGAGTTTAGAGGGATTTTGGGTTTTAAAATAGTCTAGTTTCTTAACATTAACACCTCAACATCACTTCCATGTTTCATTTAATTTTAAGCACGTCCATTGATTACTCCTGAATGTTGATCAGTGAAATAAATTAATTTTTCATCCATGTTGATGAGATGGATAGGCCATAGGCCAACTATTTAGGGATCATGCTTGATAGCTTTTCTATTATATTTGGTCTAATAAATCGTGACCCAAGGGCATATAAGCCGTCAAAATCATCCGAGGATGACATTCAACCTGGGTCACACCAACCCTAAAAATGGATGTTTTTTTTTTGGGTGTCTCCTCATGACTACCAAAATTTATGAACCTTAACGAACTTACAAAATGAAACCCGAATCCAATCATGCTAATGGGATTTGACATATAAAAAATAGTCCTTCAAAGTGGAGATTTGCATTCATTTTTTTGATATAATATCCAAATATCAAATGTTAATGTTTATGGACTTGGAAATTGGAGTATCCATGCTGAAACATTCAATCCAACTTGAACTTCAACATATTCAAGTCCAACATGGATTTTAGGGTTTGCAAACACATGGGGACTACTTTATTATCTATAGTGCTGGTTTCCAATACCTAAAACCTTGTATCCTTTTCTCGTTGAACCCCAACACCAAAGAATGGTCTTCATCTTATTCTACCTAAAACTCTCCTACTTTCTCCTTAATTGATCTAATCTCCTTGCTTGACCTTTCTTTGAACTAAATTCATATGAATTGTCAGTGCCAAGTGATGGAAAGATTCTAGAGTTGCAAGAGATATTTTTATGGCCATAATTTCATTGAAATGATAACAAATTAAGCGAGGTCATATCAGAAGGAGTTAGTACACGATGCAAATATTTTTGCATTGGGAGAAGAACAAAGATGCCTCCCAACACTCGATCCTTCTCTGCAAGGAGTGTTGCGGTGATATTCCCTGTTTGGATATCATTGAAATAGCATACCAATTGCCGGGGATTGTTCATCATCAATTCTCCCACCTTAATTGCCTCCCTAAATTTGTTAATTCCACTATTGTCCCACTGCATAAATTTTATGGTCACCATGGTTCTCGAAAGTTGAACAAAACACATATGATTTCCCATTTATTCTTTCAAGCTGATTGTATATAACTTATTTTATAGCTATGTATTTTTATCCGTCACAACGGTCGATTGATTGAAAGGGAAAATGATGAAGTGCAGTCGGAAAGAGAGATAACACGAGCCCTATGAGCACTTACGTGTTGAAACCCTAAGTAGAGGGGTAATAGGGGGGTCTTGCATGAGAGGATTAGGAGCAGTGATCAAAATTTATCCCTTCCTAACCCTTCCAAAGGGTTCAAACCCCATCCTCAAAGGGTAATTCAAAAAACACCCTTCAAAAAAATGTAAAATTTTGAAATCACTTGTCATTTTCGAAAGAACAACAAATATCATAAAATGTTAAAAGAAGGGTTATATTTTCAATAACTCATCAATGTCCTCACTTACAATTCTTGGTTGATCAATGAGCATTGGTTCATAGCATAATACTTTCCTTTTTCATCTAAAGACTAAAATAATATCTATTCTAGTTAACTCTTATCTATTCCCTAATACAATGTACCCTTCCACATCATTAAATCCATCACATAACCCACACCTAGATAAATGTCCTACCATTGTATTGGTGTTTGCACTATTTTATGTGTCACTTAATTAAAAATTACCAAAGCAACTTAGACACCTTGTCTTTGTGAATCCCGACTTGAATTCATGTGCTATGGGAATTGTCAATTCATGTCAATATGGGAATCAAAATCTCATTTAGTTTACACACTTCATGCTTTTGAATCCCACACTTTCCATACTACCATTTTCTTTGTTATATTCTCCTATGATACTCTCGATAATTCCATTTCCTTTGTTATCTTTCCCTCCACTCTTGTCTCTGTAAAAAATCAAAACAATTAGTCATAGATTATGGATGTAAATTGTAATGACATTGAGATCTTATTAGTAAGCTTAATTATAAATGAGTTACCAAATATCAATTTTGAAGAGAAAACAATAGACATTGTGCAAACCTAGGGAAATCATAACATATCTCTTTTTCATGTTCACATATTCCATCTCACTAATAGAACATATTGATTAATAGTTATTTTATTGCATTCATAATGCTATGTGTTTGCTTATTAAAATTCATGATGTGGTTATAGCTTTGGTATCTAATATGATTATTATTTTAGCATATTGGTATGCCTCTCAACCATTTAGTATCTAATTCATGGCATCCCAACCAATACAATAGATAATGGGAAGACAAGACATAACTAAGAATTGAATGTAAATCTCTCAAGAATCCACCAATATTGTACAAGTTTGGTAAGCTCATCATAAAAATAATGCATATTTTTTTTTCCACATAAAATTATTTAATGATTATGTTTCAGATTAAAAACTCTATTAATATAGGTAGTTTTTTCTACCTTGTATGGTCTTGATTAAGTTTAGATATGAACTTGCAAAAAATGAGCCTTGTCAACATCACAAGATCTAACATTGGGATTACAACAATAAGAATTGTGATTATGTTCATTCAATTTATAACATCATCAAATCCTCGCTCCTTTGTTCTCCAAAAATATCATTTCCCTTTTCTCGATTCCATGCATCTTTATATATCATACTCTTTCATGTTCTTCTTCTTTTTTCTTGCAACAATGACATTGATGTGACAATACTTTGCAAATATTTTGGGAATGCCCCATAGCTCTCTTTCCCCATGCTTGATCCAAATCCCACGATCAAGGAGACATATTATTTGTAGCATTAATGCTTGGAATAACATTTTTGAAGATGGTGTGATTCTCAACAAAGCTAGGGAGAAGGTAACATAATTTTTATTATCATCAAACTTATGTATTATGGATTATGATCTAACATCCCATTCTTTTATGCATTTTCACACGGTTTGAGAGATAAATCAAACAATCAATATCATCAATAAAAATAACATGTTTGGTGGTCTTCATGAGTAATTTCCTTTAGTTTGGTGTTTATATGGATCTTGGAAGCTCCAAATAATCAACATATAAACCTAAATAATAAGCAATGGATGTAGTCATGCTACATTGCCATGTTCCTAGAGGAATATAATGAAATTAGGGTCTCTTCATTTATTTTATAGTATTTTGATACAATAATCACCCTTCAACAAAGGCCTCAACATCTAATACAAATTCTTTTCTAATGAGATCTATAATGAACATGACTCCCATGGTTAAGAAGGAACAATGTATACTCAAAATATGAATATAAGATGCAGTGCTCATGCATCATATGGATACATAGATTACATGTGATTTTCCTTTCCAAATGATCATTCAAGGATGACGAGTTAATATCCTATTTAATTCTCATAGGCTATAGTTGGTGAAAAGGGAATTAATTAATTAATTTATTTCATTTCATTTGGGTGAAAAACAACATTTAAAGGTGACATTGAGTAATTAAATTAAAAAGGATATTATAAAGTGACTTTGGGGGAAACATTAAAAGATATATTATAAAGTTACTTTATAATTAAATATTGGAGAGGAAAAGGTAAAAAGGGGTATAAATTGAAAATGAGAGTTCATTCTCTTATTATTCATGATCATTTTATCAAATAGATTTGAAGAGATACTGAAGCTTTGCGACTCTAAGAATAAAAAACCTTGAGAAGATTGGGTTCGATGGTGAAACTAATCCACCCTAGATGATCAAGAAGGTCAGATCTCTCACTGAATTTATTGTTGAATAAGGAGACTCATCATTTTTCCAAGTCGTGGGAGGTTTCACAAGGTTGTGGGTGTTTGAGGAAGAAATTTCATCTTATATCGAGTTGAAACTATTTTCATCCTCTATTCTTATTGGTTATACCATAATTGTCAAATCATGGGAACCCTTGAGAAGGGATATATTTCTATTGACCACTCGTGGGAGTTTAAAAGAGGGGCGTGTCTCTCTATTTTAGTTCATGGGGTTTAAGGAGGGGCCACACCTTCATGGATAGGTTGTGGGCAAGGAGGAAGGGGCCATATCATTTTAGCAGCATGCGGGGCTCTTAAAAGGAGGTTGTAACAATTCACAAGGGGTTTGATCCAATATACAAGTTACTTCTACAACAAGGGTTATTTACCACAAAGGTTTTACATTGGTTACATGTGTTATTCATGGTGTCTTTCTACTGCCATAATTGTTGTGAAAATATTGTTGACTACTAAGTATTATTTGAAGGTTTAGATATGCCTTTTTTCATTATGATTTCCTCTTTGATTCGTGCCCAAATCAGTTATGGATTGTGGGTATTCTAGGATTTGTTCAAAGCATTAGTGGTTTCCCAAAGCATGGTTATATTCAAGGGAATCACTACCATCCCTCATATATGAACTCATCATCAAATCATTCCTTTATTTGTTGGTTCATGGAAGATATAAAGAGGATACTTCAACATAGTTACTACTGCCAAGAGTTGTGCCTTACAACACATAATACCACCTAGAAGGAAGCTGTTAGATTTCATTTATTGTTTCCCAAGAGCTGTATATTATAGGTCATAAATAATATATAAACTAGAACTGCGATTGTTGGGTTATTTTTTGTTATGCTTGATTGTATCTGCATATTTATTACTGTTGTTACAGATGGGAATACAATTGTTATCATTTTTCAATTTACATGTAAACCATGTTTTTGATATTACATACAATAAAACCTTTATGTGTGCCAAATCTATGATGGCTTTACTATGAAATTGTTTAAGAAAGATATCTGAAAAAAATAAACACAAAAACCCTATCAACAATAAACAAAAGCATATCAACGAACCGGTAAGGGGATCTTGTAGTGTTATCAGAGCTGGTATTCTTTCCATCTTGTGAGTTACATGCTATTTTAATGTTTCCGGAAGATAAGACATATATCACCTACATGAGTAGAAGGCATAGAGGGGATGGAAACCTATTTCATTTAGAGTCAAAAGAAGAGGAATACATGAGGGACATGGATGAAAAGTTGGAGGAAACACTATGAGTATTCTGAATGACTTGACAAGGGGGTATCAACAGTTGGTTGAGATTATCACCTAGCTTGTAACAAATAACAAAGGGAACCAAAATAATGCAGACAATAATGGTTCAGGAAGGTCAAATGGTAATAATGAGAACCATGCTGAATGGAGAAACACTCAAATCATTGCATAGAGTAACACTCGAACAACTAGCAGAGTGAATCCTAGACCTATCTTACCTCAATTCTTAGAGGGAAAACAAGCTGGAAAGTGAGGACAACAAGGAAAAGGTGAAGGATTTACAGATTATTTGAGGGAGTATTGAGCTCTTGTTGAGGAATTTCATGCTGTTATGTCCTTAGAGGATTTTTGTACCATAAGTATAAGAACAGATCGAGGGATTACAAAATGGGTGTTGGACACACCTACCACACTTAGAGGGGGGGGGGTGAATGAGTGTGGGGATCTTTTTCCCAAAACTTCCCTCTTACACAAAAATTCCTTAGTTAACATTCAACATTTTCTCATTACTCATTACTGTCATTTATAATCAGTTAGATGTGAATACATATCAACAACATATCATCAACAAATCATCTCCACAAGGAACACAAAGAAAACAAGATGTATGTACAATCTTTCTTTTTATTATGGAATTCAATCCGGGGGTTTTTCAACAACAACTGAATATCGTACAACTCTACAAGAGCACCATCTCTATATGCAAGACTCAACTTACATTCTCAGCACCAATTGAGATGAGACAACAATCCTCAACATATATCAATCTGTCAACATAAACAAGTGCATCAACCATGCACCAACCTGTGCCAAACAACCTATAATCAACTTGTACCATAAACAAGTGCATCCAACCATGTACCAAGTATATAAAAATCATGTGTCAAATACTCATCAATAGTGACTCATAAATATGTACCAACATCATCAACTATACACCTCATGTATGTGCCAACTCATCAACTGCTTGTCTCAACCATGACTAGTTTTGGATTAGTCAACAACCAGGTGGCACTACTTGGAACCTCTTAGAAAATGCGTTATAGCAAAAATGGCATACCTTACTGAATTCTGGATTATTCTAGAGAGATACCTTGTAGAGCGTGGCCCGCACAAAATATTCGTTGAATTGATCGAAAAATATTACAAAACATACTACATCCTGTACCCTAACCAAAACATTTGGTCTCACTGAATTTGGATATGTTATGAATAAGTTATGACATTTTTACCCGAAACACCTGTTTTTGACTAGTTTCAGGACTAGCCACAAACCCTATTTTCCATAGAGTGTAAATCCCAAAATGCAACGAGAAACAAGATGAATTTTTTACCACAAATACTTGGGTATGTTTTCTCAATGGCATAGCAATTTCATAGTATGAATCATTATAGAAAAAAAGTTATAGCAAAAATGGTGAGATGACCTGTAAATAACATACCTTAGAAAGCATCATCAAAAGAATTTATCCTCCCTTCAATTCCGACCCTCTTTTCTTCACCTTCCTTCTGAAATTTGGCTTAGATATCCTTGGTTGCCTTAGTCACCTATAGATATTCAATATTCTCAAGTATTCCACACCAAAAATTCTCAAGAAGCTCTCACAAGAAGCTCTCCATCAATACTCCAAAAGATATTCTCACAAGAAGCTCTCCATTGATCCACAAAAA
>SNQJ01S0032850.1:60507-73207 GCA_010110895.2 Picea sitchensis | reverse complement strand
CTTTCACCATAAGGGGACCACTTTGGAGTTCATCCATTTGTGCACCTTATCAATCATGATAAGACAATAATGAGTCATCTATACATTTTTCCAACAATTCATCATATACCAATAAAACCACAACGATCCATCTTCATCATGTATGAATGATAACTCATTGATCCATCTTCATCATATCAATGACAACTCATTGATCCATCCTCATCTATGCATTCTCATCAAGGAAAATACATATTATATTACATCAATCATCAATCAATAAATCCTTTGACATCAAACAATCACTTGACATCAATCAATGACGTCAATCAATCAAACCATTGACATCAATGACAACATGATCCAACAATGGGCCTACAGAATCAGGATATTTAGTGGAATATTGGGAAATTGTCTATTCCCTACATTGATGGCTCAAACAAATGCATTTTCAGGGATTGGGTTTAGAATTTGGAAACATATTTCCAACTCAACCCTATGTTGGAGACAGAGGCCATTATATTTGCTACATTGAATTTGGATGAGTGGTGGTACTATGGGATATTCACGTTGGGGCATGCTAGCATTACCTCTTACCTAGAATTCACACAGAGGATTATTAAATGGTTTGATAAGAATGATTCATAGTTTCATTTCAGGGAGTTGGCACAACTTAGGCATACTAGGGAAAAATATATTCTTACATTTCAGAGTTTCATAGGAACACAATCATGGTGACAGATGTGCCTGATCATAGGCTGATTATGATTTTCATTGAAGGACTAGATGAACCCTTGCGTGATTGGGTTAAGGAATTTAACTCGAATCTATACAAGATGCCATCATTAGAACACAAGACATGGAGTATGTAGTCCCAAAGAAAAAAATTCCTCCTAAACCTTTCTTTCCTCAGAAAAACAAAGACAAGAAACCCTTCTAGAAAGAGTGGACCGAAAGAGATAAGTTGGATGATGAGGCTTGTAAAGAATTGAGAAGGAAGAAGCTTTGCTTCAGTGGTAAGGAGCCTTGGGAACCAGGTCACATGTGCTTGGGTAAGGGAAAGTTGCATTACATTTAGGTTATTTCAGATAGTAATGGGGAAGATTCAGTATGACAGGCTTAGGGAGACAAGCACAATAATATGAATGATGAGACATCACATGAGGAGGTTAAGGGTGGAACTATTTCCACTCTATCAGGTGTTCCTAGATTTCACACTTTCAAGATCCATGAAGTATTACAAGGACATGATGTCACAATTTTGATTGATGGTGGGGCAACCCACAAATTCATTGAATCAACTTTGGTGGGTAGAGGAGGCATTCCTTAAGAGGGATTTGAGGGATTTAGTGTGGTGCTAGTTGATGGGTACAATACAACTTTCACATAGAAGGTTTCATATTTGGATGTGACTTTCAGAAACTGCAATGTGACATATCACTTCTACGTAGTTGAACTTGAAGACACCAATGTCGTATTGGGTGTTCAATGGATTTATTCTCTAAGAAAAAATTCTCATAACTACCAAAAAAATGGAGATGGAATTCAAGGTAATAGATGATAAAAAGGTGCTTTTCAGGGAAATGTCTAATGGTGCTCCCAACAGTGTTTTATCTAAGTGGATGGAGGGTATATTCAGGCATGTGAATGTAGATTGTGCAACAGAGTGTTTGATTACATCTAGGAAACATTCATATAGTATCCAATTGTATCATGAATATAGTCAGTTATTGTTGGGTAAACATGATCAGGTTTTTGGAGAGATTCCTCTAGGGAGGCCTCCTGACAGGGATTTCTAGAACACCATTGAGTTAGAATAAGGGGCCAAATTAATGATAACTACACCTTAAAGGCATATGAAGAAGTTCAAGGATGAGATAGAAAAGGAAATCAAGAATTTGTTGGAGATGGGACATATCAGGTCCAGTTCCAGTCCATTTTCCTCTTCAGTAGTCTTGGTTAAGAATAAGGATGGAACTATGAGGATGTGTATTGACTACAAGGCCTTGAATAAGAAGACTATTAAGAACAAGTATCCAATTACCATGATCAATGAGTTGTTAGATGAGTTTCATGGGGAAGTATAATTCTCAAAGATTGATATCTAATCAAGATATCATCAAACCAGGGTCATGGAGCAAGATGTTCACAAGACTACTTTCAGGTGTCATTATAGGAAATATGGGTTCTTGGTGATGTTGTTTGGGTTTATCAATGCACCTGCCACTTTTCTGTCATGCATGAACCACATCTTCAAAAAGAAATTGCAGAAATTTATGTTGGTGTTCTTCGATGACCTACTTATATATAGAAGGACACATGAGGATCACTTGAGGAAGTTAGATGAGATATTGGGCATTATGGGGGAGAAACCATTGTATTCAAAGGCATCAAAATGTGAATTAGACATGACATAGATATTATATTTGGTCCATGTGATCAATGCATAGGGTGTGAATGTACATTAAGAGAATATCCATGCCATATTGGATTGGCCATCGCCCAAGACCCTTAAATATTTACATGGATTCTTTGGATTTTGCACTTGTTATAGGCACTTTTTAAAGTAGTTTTCACAGTTGGGTGAACCTATGAAATACCGCAAGAAGAAAGGGGAATTTAGGTGTATAGAGGAGTCTCAGAAGGAATTTGACAAGCTCAAAGAGGTGATGAGCAGTTGTCCAATATTGGTACTTCTTGACTTCACTCATCCCTTTGTGCTTGAGTGTGATGCTTTGGCTAACGGAATATGAGTTGTCTTGATGTAGAACATGCATCCAATAAAATTTGAGAGTCGAAAACTTAGGGGACCATAGCGAATCTACTCCATTTACGACAAGGAGATGATCACCATTATTCATGTTTTGGTGAAGGTCAGGCAATATTTGTTCGGTGGGAGGTTTGTGGTTAGGACTAATCACAACAGTCTATTGTATTTCCTAGAACAAAAGGATATGAATGAGAGGAATAAAAGTGGGTAATAAATATACAAACTTATGATTTTTACATAGAGTATGTGAAGGGAAAGAAAAATATTGTTGTTGATTCCCTTTCCAGGAAACCAAAAACATATTCCCTTATGGAGGTTTCAACTTATTGGAAGTCACATCTTCTGGTGGAATATTCCAAGAATAAGTTTGCTTGTGATTTTATGGATGGTCACATTCATGCTGATAGGTATAGAGTGGTGGATGATATTTTCTTCTACAAAGACATGATATACTTAGTTCCAGAGTCCACACTCAAGGAAAAGATTATGAGGGATACTCATGAAACACCATTGGAAGGGAACCTTGGATACTTCAAAACTTACAAGAAGATCAAAGAGAGGTTCTCAAAGAAGGGCCTCAAAATATGATGTGTTGTGGTATGTGATGGAAGGCATGACTTGTCAGTAGAACAAGGCAGAGCATAATCATCTAGTAGGACTACTACAACCTCAACCCATTCCAGAGAAAAAGTGGGAGAGTATCTTGATGGATTTCATCATAGGCCTACCGAAGGTGCATGGTGTTGGAGCCTCCTTTTACAAATGGTTGAAATATAATTCTTGCAATCAAAAGTTTACCCCGACATGCGAAGTGGCGATAGCCGTTATAGTCCTAAATCATCTTCACCTAACCATTAAGCAAGTCTATCACTTTTATTACCTCATGCTATCGCACTTCGGGAGTTACAAGTCGCAAGGTTTCCAAGCTTCGATATGTGAAGTCACGAAATGGTTTCAAAAGTTCACCCAGGTTAGTGTCAGGGGTAAGTCACTTTAAAACCCTGGCTAACCACTGTCGGGGTTTCACGACTCGATGATCACCCTCCAAAAAAACTACACCTTCGAAGCCCCGAGTCGCGAAGTCATGATTTTTATTAATTAAGCATGGGTTAATTAAGAACTTAAGTCAGATCACGATTTTTTAACTAAATCACGCCATCGCGATTTCAGGTATTTTGGATTCCAAGACTAGGAACGAAATTATCCGAGACGATGAATGCCGAAAAGAGGTTTCGAGGGTTGAAGGTACAAAGTTAAAGGAATGAACTAAATTAATTAATGCTTTAAAGGACCTTTAACGTACGCAGTCTACATATGAGATTTTTGAATGTTTGCGCATTTCTTTATTATCACAAATCTTTTAAACATTTATGGCATTGATTTGAATCTTGATGAGTTAATGGAAAATAAGATCTCGTTTCACGCCTAAATCTTTCCATTTAACGATTTGACTGTTCTTTCAGCAAGGACTCATGCAAAGTTGAAAGATTAAAGCAAGGGAGTTTCTTTTATTTGTTCAATTTTATTTCTATTTTGCATGCTGAGTNGTTTACAATTCTTACTATAGGAGTTCTGAACATAGAGTTTTCTATCATGGCTCCACGAAAAGCATCCAAGGCGGCTGCCGAGAGTTCAAGTAAGGGATCAGATGCAGTTTCCGATACTTCACCCCGAAGTATTAATACTGTCAAAACCTGGACATACATCTCCAACATTCTTCAGTATGAATCGGTGAATTGTTCAGATGATTCCAGCGATAACGAGAAGGATGATTTGGCCACCAAATATAAAATCGTCTTTCAAGCAGAGATGCACAAAATAGCGGCAAGGCCACGACTCATTCCTTATTATGATATGATCAGATGGGCGCTAGACCATGTGGATATCCTGACCAAGATTATCATCAACGAACAGAAGGTGACGGTTGGGACCTTTAGACCGGAACATTTGCAGGAAATGTATCAACTGTCACCCACACCAAACTTCACATACAATGCCGAGTTTCTGGTAGGTTTCAAGGAGAAGGAATGTGAGCAATATGGCAGAACTTTGCCCGAATTGATCAAGGATTGGTTTTTGCACCTCGCAAAATTCAGGGCAGATTCTAATGGTATTTATTCAATCTCCTCTTTAGAGCCGCCATTCAGGTATATAGAAATGATGGCCTGTAGGTTGTATGGGAGGGAGGACACCACACACTTTTTCCTCCCGTGGGTGCCTCTGATTTATACAATAGCTGAAGGTTGTTCTTTCGACTGGGCCAAACTGTTGTCCGACAGTCTAACCCGTCAAATTACCAAATATCGAGTGCAGAAGGTGAGCGAGAAGACAACCTCGCTTTTCATGTCCACCTACATCATGGATGCCATTTATTTCATGAATCCTTCCCCTCTAATGAGATGGAGTTGGACTCCATCTAATGCTGAGCCTATCCATGTCTATCACTCGAAACTTTAGGAGGATAAGGCCACATAATTCATGTACGATATTTTCAATTGGGTAATGGTACTGATGCATGTCTCCATCTTCGGTAACCCACCTCCCAGGATTTCATATAGCATCACCGCCAACTTGGGTAGTGTGGCTGACTGGTATGTAGAAGCATAATTTTCATACATCATGGTTTTCGACGCCTCTGTTCCCCCATATGCTCTACCGCTATTCGTGCCAGATAAGATGGTATGCCGCAAAATCGCCAGGCAAACCGTGCTCGATGGCATAAGCAAAGAACTTAAAGGTTTTTGGAAGAAGGTATGGCCGCCCTTCCCCATTCATTTTAATACATATTCTTTATTAGATTTTGGACACACCAAAGCCGAGGCTATGACCTTGGAGGAATTTAAATTGGTCAACATCAAGTTTAGGAAACCTGACCCATAGAAGGTTGTGAGTAATCACATGGCAAGTTGTGGCCTGAAAATATATGAACATGAGCAATCACCTCATGACGACATCTTCTGAGGTGCGAGATCCTATGCCGAGGTCCTAAGACAGATTCAAGCCCTGTCGCTTGGGGATAGGGCCAATCTTTTCAAGTTTCAGGAACATTGGCGGAGCTGCCTTCCCCCAGTTTTATAGGGTAAGAACCCACAGACCATAGATATACAGCCAACGGAACCCAAAGATCCAAAGGATTCAGGTCTTGACCGCGAGGAAAATCAAGAAAAGACAGAAGAAACCGGGAACCCGAAACAGGAATCCGAGATCCCCAACCCAGAGGAAGGATATTTCCTGAGGAAACCCATAAAGGGTAAAAAACTCTTCTTCTTTATATGATAAGTAATATTTACATTATGTACATTATCATTCATATGAGCTCCAACTCATTGTGAGGCTGCAAAATCTGTATTGCAAGCTGCAACTTGCTGAGAGCACCAACTCTCTGTTTTGTCTAGCACCTACTAGAAGGAAGCACCAACTCCTTGGTTTCTCTAGCAACCACTAGAAGGAAGCACCAACACCATAAATGTTCCAACTCCAACTAGATGAAAGCACCAACTTCCAGTCACACAGGCACCAACCTATACAATAGAGAACAACAGTTCTCCCTTGCGCCACCCTGGTTTCTCTGGCTGCAACCATATGGAAGCTACAACTCCCTGTGTTCAAGCACCCACTTGAACCTCTGAGGACAACAATCCTCCTTAGAGCCTCCCTACCACCCTGCCATATAAATCTTTTCTATATGTAAATTTAACATAGCGATACACTATTTATCATTGGCTTACCAGACTTATCACTGTTTTTCTATGCTGCTCTGCTCTCCCGTATCAGTGTCTCTCTGTCTGCATCTTCTTGTGTTTTCTGAACTTCTATTTTTCTCTACAAGAGCACCTCAACCTTCCTTTACTGTCTTACTATCTTCCTTCCCACATCCTTGCACTTTCTATGCTTCTTCCTTTTATGCTCTGCGTGCCATTTCCATTCAACGCACCATTCCTCTTCTCTGTATTTCAGCTGCTGCACACTCCTCCTTCTCCACACCTAAAATTCTCTCCACACCCGCACCCATATCTTCTTTTTTTAGCATACTTATAGTCTCTGTGCACCTTGTGCATGCTCTCTCGCCATGCTTCTGCATGCTCTCCCCTTGTCGAGTGCTCTTTTGATCATCCCTGCAACTCTTCATCTTGTCTAGAAGTTTAATCCATGCGTCCATCATCACTCGGTGTTATGCCGATATTCCTTCGCCTCTCTAGTAGTCGAGACTCTTCGTCTTCTCTGTTACAGTCGAGCTCAACCTCTCTGTTGCAGTTACAGGCTTCAATGCTCTTCCATCTATCAATCGCCTCTATGACCAGTCTTCATTCCACTGGAAAATTACTTGAGACTCTTTAGCTCCTCTGGCACTTACATAAAAGTATCTTCGAGTCCTCTGGCAGAAACCATCAGTGGTTTCTAGCAATTACAGTGCGAACCTTGAAATGGAGCCTAGCTATGCTATCTCCTACCACTTACGTGATCACCGACGGTGACCACTGGCTACATCAACATTTCGACATTTCAGCATTTCGGCATTGGAAATTTCAGCTTTCCTGTGGTAAAGAGTTATCTTGAGGCTCCATGTCGCGATCCCCGAAACTCCAAAAAAAAAAAAGAAGCTTCGCTGGACTAGCTTTGATCATTTCGGCATTTTGCATTTCGTTATTTCACGATTTCGCATGTTGTGAAATCCGGTTGTGAGTCACTCTGATTCTTCCAACTCCCGATCCCTGAAACTATGAAAAGGGATATTATCTCTTCAAGCTCTTCTCTATATCTCTTTGACGATGTGACCACCGATGGTGACCATGCCTTATTCAAAACTGTATTTTGCAATTTCGCATTTCAGCACTTCGGGACTCCTGTGATGAAGAGTCTCGGGTCTTGACTCCTCCATCTCCTGGTATTTGAAACTCCAAAATGGAGTCAGATCAACGGTCCAGTATTTCTTCATTTCACATTTCGGCGATTCGGAATTTCGACACTCCTATGGTGAAGTGTTTTGACACTTCAACTCCCGGTATCCGAAACTTCGAAATGGAGTTAGATCAACAGTCCGGTATTTCGTCGTTTCGAATTTCGGCGATTCGACATTTCGACACTCCTGTGGTGAAGTGTTTTGACACTTCAACTCCCGGTATCCAAAACTCCGAAATGGAGTCAGATCAACGGTCCGGTATTTCATCATTTCTCATTTCGGTGATTCGGCATTTCATCACTCCTGTGGTGAAATGTTTCGACACTTCAACTCCTGGTATCCGAAACTCCGAAATGGAGTTATTTCCCAGTCTGTGAATGTCTTTGTTGGTGTGCCTATTTTGGGATTTCGGCATTTCACATTTCGCGACTTCGGGACTCCTTTGTTGAAGAGTCTCGACTCTTGACTTCTCAATCTCCCGGTATCCGAAACTCCGGTTGATGTGCCTGTTTCGGGATTTCGGGGTTCCATATTTTGCAACTCCGGGACTCCTGTGTTGAAGAGTCTCGAATCTTGACTTCTCAATCTCCCAGTATCCAAAACTCCGAAATGGAGTCGGATCAACGTATTCCGACGTTTCATATTTCACCATTTCGACATTCTTGTCGTGAGTTTCTTCCTTGACTCCTCCAATGCCCGGTATCTGAAACTCTGAAATGGAGTTTACGCTTCTAATCTTTCCATGCCATTATCCCCGTGCTGCTAATCTTCCTTGCCTGCCTGTTTGCCATCAAATGAACAAGCACACTCTTGCACTGCGTGCGACTCTGCGCTAATCCTCCTAAGCTTACGGTGTCCTTGTTTCGCCATCGCTGCATACTCTGATCTTGCCATCAATGACAAGCACACCTGCCTGTAAACATTCCCAACACTATCATCACTGAAGACCGACAAGTAGGAGGAAGGCTTCCACAGTTAGCGAAGGATTGTTACACTTTTGAGGTAAACAACCAAGCAGAGCCTTCCAGGTTGATAGCCCAGTTGGTGGAGAGGTGCATCACTTGCACCAAGCACGTGAAGGGGCAGGTTTCTGGTTCCAAATAATGACAAGTGTCTACCTGTTCTATTTTTAGATCCCGAAGACTAAATAAAGGAAGGTGCTCTACCCGCATGAAGGAGGACAAAGACAAAGAAGCAAAATGCTTAAATTTCCCATTTTGTAACTGAATACTTCTGGAATGATTGAGATCCGAATGTTTAGAAGTTTGTATAAATATGCATTTTGAAGTGAGAACCGAGGCTGGACCTTTCTTGGCCAATTGTAATAGAGACTTTCTTTCTTTGAAAATTAATACAAAGCAATCTGAAGATTCCTGATTCCGTGAAGACTGAGCTATGAGTTTTGTTTTCTCTATTATCTTACATTAAATTTCATTTCGCATATATTTCTGATGAATGCTTAGCTACAATTTAGTGCAACTTCTACTGTGGTGACCAATTTTTTAGTCGTCTATTCGCTTGCAGTTTTTCCTCTGTATTGGATATCAGTAGGTACAAGACCTGTGAAATTTTTAGATCTCTATATTTTATGCTTCGTCAGATTACTTCTTGCCTTTTTCTTCTTTTGTTTACAGGGCGAGATTCTCCCTTGATAGGAGCCTCACATTGTTGATGGCTTAATGTTCTCTCACATTTCATGCATGATTCTCTAAAAAGTTAACTCAGTTACGGGAGAAGGCCTTTGGTTTGTGTTCTACCTTTAACATAGGATTTCGAAAGTTCTCTTTTATATGGTCAAAAAAAAATTGAAGTAGCATTTTAAACCTCGAACTTTCTTTTCATTTTCTGTCCCTCCATGACTGTGCCCTTTGCAAGACAATCCAACATTGAACCCGACCTATCGGATCAAACCAACATCGCTTTGAACCTTTTTGACACCATACTTAAAACTGCCATCACCCGGGTTGAACTCGAACGTTCATAGGCCACAATTGAATGGGATATAAGTATCCAGGAACGTTTGGAAGTGAGACAGAGACAACTTAGAAATCAGCCTTAGTTTCCTTTTCCCGAAGGTTGATTTTTTCCCCTTTTTATCTTTTACTCACTTTCGGATGCCTAGACCCTACACTTTCTAGCCTTAAGTACAGACTTCGGAACAACACATGGAAAGGATTTAATTTATGTGGTGGTTCATCGGTTGACCACGTTCATGAACTTCTTTGCAATTTCATCATAGTATAAGGCACCGCAGGTGGCATAGTTGTTTTTTAGGGAGGTGTTTAGACTGCATGGTTTTCCTAAGTACATTATTAGTGAATTGAACTAAACATTTCTTAGTGTATTTTGGTAGGATCTGTTCATATTGGCATGACCATAGTTGAATCCTAGTACCAATTATCATCCTTAGATGGATGGTCAGACAAAGATTGTGAAAAAATGAGTTGAGGGGTATCCACGTAAATATGTGTCAAGACAACAAAACTCATGGATTAAGTGGTCGCATATAGGAGATCATTGCTACGACACCACTTGCAATATTTCCATTGGTATGACCTCGTTCCGAGCATTGTATGGTTATGATTCTCCTACATTTGTGGATTTGACATTTGTGGATAGCAAGGCTCCCAAAGACAAGGATTGGATACAAGAGAGATAGGATATCCTTAAGAATCTCAAGGATAACTTGCAGGATGCTCATAACCAATAGATGATTTATGCAAATAGGCATAAGGTGGATTGCAATTTTGAGGTTGGAGACTTGGTTTTATTGAGGTTGCATCCATACAAATAGTCTTCATTGAAAAAAAATGGTGCAAAAAAATTGAAACCATGCTTTTATGGTCCCTATAGGGTAATCAAGAGAGTTGGGGAAGTAACATATGAGATTGAGCTACCAGAGGGGAGAAAGATCCATAATTCTTTTCACATGTCATGCCTCAAGAAGGCACTGGGACAATAAGTCACTTCTTCAACACAATTACCCCCACTGGACGATGATGGGAATTTGGAATTGATTCATGTGGAGATTCAAGATGTTAGAGGGAGAAAATTGAGGAGTAGAATGAACACAGAGTATCTTATCAGGTGGAGAGACCTGCCAGTGGAGTATGCTACATGGGAAGGAGATTAGATTTTGTATCACCCTAGCTTAGAATTTCTTGAGGGAAAGAAATCTCGAGAAGGGACGACTGTAATGTACCTTTTCAAATGATCACCCCAAGAGGAAGACTTAATAGGCTATTTAATTCTTGTAGGCTATAGTTGGTGAAAAGGGAATTGATTAATTTGTTTATTTAATGTCAATTGGGTGAAAAACCAACATTTAAAGTTGATATTGAGTAATTAAATTAAAAAGGGTGTTATAAAGTGACTTTGGGAGGAAATATTAAAAGATATATTATAAAGTTACTTTATAATTAAATATTGGAGTGGAAAAGATGAAAAGGGGTATAAAGTGCAAATGAAAGTTCATTCTCTCATTATTTATGATATTTTATCAAATCGATTTGAATATATCTTGAAGCTTTGTGGATCTGGGACTAAAAAACCTTGAGAATATTGGATTCTATGGTGAAATTAATCCACCCTAGCTGATCAAGAAGGAAATATTACTCATATATTTCACTGGATTTATTGTTGAAGAAGTAGAATCATCATTTTTCCAAGTTTTGGGAGGTTTTGCAGGGTTATGAGTGTTTGAGGAAG
Source organism: Picea sitchensis (assembly GCA_010110895.2). NCBI lineage: Eukaryota > Viridiplantae > Streptophyta > Pinopsida > Pinales > Pinaceae > Picea > Picea sitchensis. The sequence continues at coordinate 61,850 of SNQJ01S0032850.1, read as the reverse complement.
CTATTTCATCTCAGATCGAGCTACAACTATTTTCATCCTTTATTCTTCTTGGTCATACCATCATTGTCAAATCGTGGGAACCCTTGAGAAGGGATGTATCTCTGTTGGCCACTCATGGGAGTTTAAAAGAGGGATGTGTCTCTCTATTGTAGTTCGTGGGGATTAAGGAAGGGGATACCTTCATTGACAGGTTGTGTGCAAGGAGGAAGGGGCCATATCATTTCAGCAACACGTGGGGATATTAAAAGGAGGTCATACTAGCTCACAAGGGGGTCGATCTAGTATACAAGTGACTACTATAGAAAGGGTTTTATAGTGGTTACATGTGTTTTTCATGGTGTATTATTGCTACCATAATTGTTGTGAAAATATTGTTCACTGTTGGGTATTGTCTGAAGGGTTAGATATGCTATTCTTCATCTCGATTTTCTCTTTGATTTGTGCCCAAATCAACTATATATCGTTTGTATTCTAGGAACTATTTAGAGCATTAGTGGTTTCCCAAAGCATGGTTATATTCAGGGGTATCGTTGTCATGCCTCACATCTGAACTCATCATCAAATCATGCCCTTTATTTGATGGTTCATGGAGAATAGAAGGAGGATTCTTCAACACAATTATTATTGCCAAGAGTTGTGCCTTACAGTAGAACATACCACCTAGAAGGACATCATTATAGTTCATTTATTGTTGCCCAAGAGCTGTATATTACAAGTAAAAAATAATATATAAACCATAACTGTGATTTCCAGGTTATTGTTTTTTATGCTTGATTGTATTTGCATATTTATTGCTACTATTACAATTGGGAATAAAATTTTTATCATTTCACAATTTACATGTAAACCTTGGTTTTCATATTACATAGAATAAAACCTTTACATGTGCCAAATATATGATGGGTCTACTATGATTTAAAAAAAAAAAGAGATATGAAACAAATAAACAAAAAACCCTATCAATAGTAAACACAAGCATATCAGTGGACCATTAAGCTGATCTTACCTTACATCCTTTCTTATACAAGCGTTCACAAAAGTGTTTGATTTTGTGATTGTATCTAAAGTTTATTATTTTTAACACTTCAAAATTTCTCCAAAGAAAACGTGGCTCAGTGGTTATGAAATTTATTATTATTAATGTATATATAACCCATCAAAATGTTATATTTGAAATTACAAAGTATGCTTACTTTTACTTTCTATTGAATTTTTAACATTTTAAATAACTGGAAGGGCAATATTTTATTTAGATTTTTTGTTTTGAAGTGTGTACCTAGTTTACTCTTGTCAATTGAAGTACAAATTATTTTTCAAATTTTCATCATGGAAGGTGTAAGACC
>SNQJ01S0032850.1:44461-60497 GCA_010110895.2 Picea sitchensis | reverse complement strand
GGTGGATTGCAATTTTGAGGTTGGAGACTTGGTTTTATTGAGGTTGCATCCATACAAATAGTCTTCATTGAAAAAAAATGGTGCAAAAAAATTGAAACCATGCTTTTATGGTCCCTATAGGGTAATCAAGAGAGTTGGGGAAGTAACATATGAGATTGAGCTACCAGAGGGGAGAAAGATCCATAATTCTTTTCACATGTCATGCCTCAAGAAGGCACTGGGACAATAAGTCACTTCTTCAACACAATTACCCCCACTGGACGATGATGGGAATTTGGAATTGATTCATGTGGAGATTCAAGATGTTAGAGGGAGAAAATTGAGGAGTAGAATGAACACAGAGTATCTTATCAGGTGGAGAGACCTGCCAGTGGAGTATGCTACATGGGAAGGAGATTAGATTTTGTATCACCCTAGCTTAGAATTTCTTGAGGGAAAGAAATCTCGAGAAGGGACGACTGTAATGTACCTTTTCAAATGATCACCCCAAGAGGAAGACTTAATAGGCTATTTAATTCTTGTAGGCTATAGTTGGTGAAAAGGGAATTGATTAATTTGTTTATTTAATGTCAATTGGGTGAAAAACCAACATTTAAAGTTGATATTGAGTAATTAAATTAAAAAGGGTGTTATAAAGTGACTTTGGGAGGAAATATTAAAAGATATATTATAAAGTTACTTTATAATTAAATATTGGAGTGGAAAAGATGAAAAGGGGTATAAAGTGCAAATGAAAGTTCATTCTCTCATTATTTATGATATTTTATCAAATCGATTTGAATATATCTTGAAGCTTTGTGGATCTGGGACTAAAAAACCTTGAGAATATTGGATTCTATGGTGAAATTAATCCACCCTAGCTGATCAAGAAGGAAATATTACTCATATATTTCACTGGATTTATTGTTGAAGAAGTAGAATCATCATTTTTCCAAGTTTTGGGAGGTTTTGCAGGGTTATGAGTGTTTGAGGAAGCTATTTCATCTCAGATCGAGCTACAACTATTTTCATCCTTTATTCTTCTTGGTCATACCATCATTGTCAAATCGTGGGAACCCTTGAGAAGGGATGTATCTCTGTTGGCCACTCATGGGAGTTTAAAAGAGGGATGTGTCTCTCTATTGTAGTTCGTGGGGATTAAGGAAGGGGATACCTTCATTGACAGGTTGTGTGCAAGGAGGAAGGGGCCATATCATTTCAGCAACACGTGGGGATATTAAAAGGAGGTCATACTAGCTCACAAGGGGGTCGATCTAGTATACAAGTGACTACTATAGAAAGGGTTTTATAGTGGTTACATGTGTTTTTCATGGTGTATTATTGCTACCATAATTGTTGTGAAAATATTGTTCACTGTTGGGTATTGTCTGAAGGGTTAGATATGCTATTCTTCATCTCGATTTTCTCTTTGATTTGTGCCCAAATCAACTATATATCGTTTGTATTCTAGGAACTATTTAGAGCATTAGTGGTTTCCCAAAGCATGGTTATATTCAGGGGTATCGTTGTCATGCCTCACATCTGAACTCATCATCAAATCATGCCCTTTATTTGATGGTTCATGGAGAATAGAAGGAGGATTCTTCAACACAATTATTATTGCCAAGAGTTGTGCCTTACAGTAGAACATACCACCTAGAAGGACATCATTATAGTTCATTTATTGTTGCCCAAGAGCTGTATATTACAAGTAAAAAATAATATATAAACCATAACTGTGATTTCCAGGTTATTGTTTTTTATGCTTGATTGTATTTGCATATTTATTGCTACTATTACAATTGGGAATAAAATTTTTATCATTTCACAATTTACATGTAAACCTTGGTTTTCATATTACATAGAATAAAACCTTTACATGTGCCAAATATATGATGGGTCTACTATGATTTAAAAAAAAAAAGAGATATGAAACAAATAAACAAAAAACCCTATCAATAGTAAACACAAGCATATCAGTGGACCATTAAGCTGATCTTACCTTACATCCTTTCTTATACAAGCGTTCACAAAAGTGTTTGATTTTGTGATTGTATCTAAAGTTTATTATTTTTAACACTTCAAAATTTCTCCAAAGAAAACGTGGCTCAGTGGTTATGAAATTTATTATTATTAATGTATATATAACCCATCAAAATGTTATATTTGAAATTACAAAGTATGCTTACTTTTACTTTCTATTGAATTTTTAACATTTTAAATAACTGGAAGGGCAATATTTTATTTAGATTTTTTGTTTTGAAGTGTGTACCTAGTTTACTCTTGTCAATTGAAGTACAAATTATTTTTCAAATTTTCATCATGGAAGGTGTAAGACCCAAGACACGAATATCGGGAACACACTCTTCTAACACATAATGAAATGGAGGATATCAGGCAGGCATGGTACTCGCTGCGAATGAGGAGATAAAGGTATTCATATAGGGGAGAGTTGGGGTTCCTTGGGAACGTGATGTGCCAAAGGGAGGCTCCACCCAAGATGCCTTGCGACACAAGTCAAAGTAGAGACAATTTTATGAGGGGTTGATGGAAATACTTGGACGCTCCAACAATGAAGGAAAATAAAGTAAGGCATGGGGGACACACTTAGGAAAGTCAGCTCGACTCACCTAAGGGGCATACACATCCAAGATGATGAGTTAGTTAGATGGATGGGGCACACCAGTCCAAGAGGCATGTCAGTTGATGGGTGGAAATGTGGGATAGATGGGCATACTAAGTCCATGGAGGGGTGTGATGACAGGTTGAGTGTGATGATTCATGAAGGGACACAACACACACAAGAGACATGAAATTTTGCACAAGTGACCCTTGGATTCCATATCAGAGAAAGGGTGCACAAGCAAAGAAGGAATATTGGCAGAAATTGGAAGATAAGGAGAGAAAGAAGAGCACTGCAGTTCTTGTCTCTGCCTCAAGGAGCCAAGTCGCTCCACATGGGAGGGGTTGTGCTTCCTTGAGGAGAATTCAATGGATAGAGTTGGGAGAGCTTCCATTGGGATGATTTTGGAGAAGTATGGAAATGCAGGTCTATTAGAGGCATCTGTGTGGTAGAACCAAAATTGATGAAGTTTACGGAAACAAAGAGAAAACAATATTGAAGTTTAGGGCATGTCTGAGGTGCACCACAGGAGGCTGCAGATACAATTGCAACAAAGAGAGTCTTGGTGATGAATTTGTGTATGAGTGCCTTGGTGAGGTGAGACAAGCCATTTGACCGTACCGAAGTTGTAAACTGAGTCAATAGTGCTCATATTCTAACTGTTTCACAAAACAAAACACTTGAACAAGTATTAGGAATGGTTTGTGCCGCTCGCACTATATCTATGTTTCTCTTTTTTGTTTCGTTGTTTTTCTCTTGGATTTTCATGTTCATGTATGCATGCTTAAAAATGACTAAGTGTTAAAGTTTTTAAAAAATGTCTAGGTCTACAAGAGTCACACTAGAGTAGGAGTGTGACTCAGTGGTAGAAGAGAATAGAGTATGGGTATGCTCTAGGTGAAGAGGAGTAGTTCAGATGAAGTAACCTTGGTGTTTCCAAGAAGCCAAGTGAGAAACATCATTGTGTCACACATCCTCAAGATGTGTAGAATCTCAAGCCACTTTGTGGGGACGTGACATATGGTATCAGAGTTGATTCGTTGCATATTTTGGAGAAGGGTTGGGAGCTCTTCACCACTATCTCGAGGATAGATGGTATTAGAGAAAAATTTGAAGGAATTTTGTTGCAAAGGAAGTTTAGTGAGAATGTTCATAGACTTGGTGAATGGTTCAGTGCATCAAACTTGTTCAGTATAGAATTTGCATTAGACTTACAAAAAAGGTTTGGTTGACGGTGCGATGGGAAGGTTGGTTAGGGCACACACCTTGTGCTGATCGAGAGTAGAGTTATAGTGAAAAAAAACACTTGGATAGGGTGGGTGATCTTAGAACTTGTTGCAGACTTGATCACAAAGGAATAATTTTTTGGTTTGATTCATGATGGAAGTGAGTGCCAAACCTATTATGCACACCTTGGAGAGACTTGGAGCAAAGTTCCTTGGGTGAAATGAGCACTTTGGAAAGAAAGATAAACACAAGATTTGTTGCATGACTTGTTGCATATCTAACCATAGAAGTAATCATAAAAGTGAAATGCATAGGGTGATCGTAGAAGTGATTGCGAAGGGGAGCAGTTCTGGGTTGCAACAAGGTGAAGAACTTAGGTGCGTTGGATGACTTGGGGTAACCTAGAATATATTCACATCAGGGAGTGGTTGGGAATGTTTCCATCATGATGTCTTCATGTCATGCATCATTGAGAAAAAAAGTTGGTTTGAGATGGTTTGTTGGATGATATCACAACCATCGAATGAGATAGATCTGCGTAGAGTAACTACAATAGTAGATTAGCAACAATATAAATTAACGGTTGGGCTTTGGATGCATAGTTCCTTGAAGTGGAAATAGTCAAGGTGCAGAGAAGAAAAGACATTGGAGATGAGTTTGACAAGTTTCATGTGAAGTTTGGACTTAGACGTATTTCAGAAGTGGACGAATGGACTCATCCTTGTATAGCAGTGAAGGTCTTGCAGGTTTGTGGACATGTAGACAGTGATTGAGGGGAGTTCATGTGGAGATTCGGTTACTTGGGAAGGTGGAGCTCCAAGACAATAGACTTAGAACATGGTTGCATTGAAGAATGTTGTTGGAAAGGTATGGTTGGATTCAATTTTTTGCATTTCCTAAGTGTTGCAGTGAGTTATTTGAAGGGAATTCAGATGACTTGGTGGCTCAAGTGAAATCCATTTCCATGGTGAAAACTGGTAGACTTGAGGGTGACTTAGGAGGTGTAGATTCAAAGAAGTCTTGTAGTAGTTTGATATTCCTAAGTTGGGTGAGCTTTAGTAGTTTGATATGCTTCAGTAGATGACTTACTTGAGCTTCCCTTCAGTCTTTCATTCTATTATGGTTGCTTTGTCTTCTTCACCCACTTTTATAGATGTCCCTGCTCCTCAGAACTTGAGCTATGAGTCTCCATATTTTCAAATATGTCTCCCTTCCTTACTTCATTCCTTCTTCTAGCCATGCTATTTGAAGTTCTCATCATGGAATTTCTTCTTGTGTTCCAACACTCATGGGATCTGTGGCCAAATCCACTACAGTTGTAGTATCTCATAGAGTTATAGTGAACAACAATGTGTCTTACTTGATAACATCTCCAACACCTCATGGTGTTATAAAATCTTCCATTATATCTCCTTTCATAAGATCTACATTCAAAACTTTGTGACCATATCCATTACATGTGATCATATCCATTACATGAATAACAATGCCCATGAAAATACTCTTCATACCTTTGTTTCGGTGTCCCAAGAATAGCTTCTGATGTCTTCCTGTTTTGTCTCTTTGAAATTTTCTTTGCCTTTGTGGATGGTTGCTTGCAACATTGTCTCTCCTTCTTTGATGGATTTATCTCATGCTTCTTCGAGGTGCTTGCTTCAAAGATGTGTATCTTCTCCTTTGTATCCAAGACCCGATTTATCACATGGTGATCTTGAATTTGTAAGATCTCATCCAATATTAGTGAGCCCAAGAATTTGTTTGAATTTTATACCTTCTTTCTAAGGTCAACAATTCTCAGCTTCTAGCTTACAACACCACTCTTCCTTTCATTTCATTTGATTCTACAATAGTTCCTCTATTCTTTGGCTTTCAATTTGGGTCTTGATGGACAATAGTTTCAAACTTTTCAACTCTCATCATCTACCTTTACATTTTCTTTTTCATTCTTTAGTCTTGTGATTTCTTCTTCCTTTCTTCTAGTTGAGTCTTATTTCTCTCTCACATTTAACTTCAAGATGCACCTTTGACTCCTCCTAAGAAAATTTTTATGTCCTAAAGATAGTTATAGTGTGTATAAAATGATCACTTCATATCTATATAAACCCTCTTCAATTTCCTTTTGAAGTTCTAATAGATTTTTTATTCATTCTTTCCATGGGATAACTATCATTCAAATCTACACAAATCAAGCTTTCTAGATCATCTTCTTTCACTTGGAGAAAATTCAACATCATCACATTTTGGAATCAATGCAATCAAGAGTCTTTGGAGATTCTTTACCTTCATTTGAAGTATCTTCAATACCTTCCTCTTGCCAACATCATCACATGACTTTTTTCTTTTTAAAATCATCACATATGCACCAGATATAGAGATTCTTACCTTTGATAATCTTGACGGAGTGGTCTTCAACATATTCTTTCCTTTTTTGATAAGTCTCCTCTAGCTTTAGCCATAGATCCGGTGGAAGTGCATGTCCCATGCTCTCTTTGATAGGGATTGGAAATTCTACTAAGAATGGTCTTGAGAGCCAATGCATCATTCTTCTTTTCCTTCCCTTTGCAACTGCACTTCATCCACCAAATGATTCCTTCCAAACAGCTGCTCCCATTGTCTTCAAATACACTTCATCTCTATTCTCCAAGTAGTCTAGTTTTCATCACAGATTGGTATTTCATCATCCATTTGTGTGTCTATGAATCTCCTTCAAGCTTGTTAAGGATTTTAGTGAAGGCTTCCCCTGATACCAATTGTTGGACACACCCCTACCACACCAGAGGGGGGTGAATGAGTGTAAAATCTTTTTTCCCAAAACTTCCCTCTTACACAAAAAACTCCTTAGTTAACATTCAACATTTGATCATAACTCATTACATTTATTTATATAATAAGTTAGATGTGAATACATATCAACAACATATATCAACAACATATCAATACTATCTCCACAAGGAACAAAAAGCAACACAAGATGTGTACAATTTTTTTTTATGGACTTCAATCCGAGGGGTTTTTCAACAACAACCTAATAGAGTACAATCCCTACAAGAGCACCAACTCTATATGCAAGACTCAACTTACATTCTTAGCACCCAACTGAGATGAGATAAATACCTCTCAACAGATATCAATCTGTCAACATAAGAAAGTGCATCAACCATTCACCAACCTGGTACAAACAACCCCAGCCCAACTTGTACCATAAACAAGTGCATCCACCCATACCAAGTATACCAATCATGTATGTCAAATAATCATCAACAATGTACCTCATCAATATGTAAACAACATCATCAAGTATATACCAATCATAAAATAAAGACCATCAACAATGACTCATCAATATGTACCAACATCATCAATCATGGTCTCTCATGTATAAAGCCAACTCATCAACTGCCATTCTCAACCATGACTAGTTTTGGATTAGTCAACAACCCCAACTTGAAATAATCATAACCCTGTACCTGTAATGAATAAAGATCTGAACTGATAAACAATGTTCTTCAGTGTGTTTATACAATTCCTCTAGGTGTCACTACTTGGAACCTCAGAAAAAATGACATACCTTGCCAAATTATGTCTTATTCTAGAGAGCTTAATCTTTGTAGATGTGGGCAATAATAATAAAATGATAGTCAATTGATTTGAAACTGTCACCAAACATACTAAATCCTATAATCTAACCAACTCCATTTGGTCTCACTGAATTTGGATCTGTTATGAAGAATTTAGACATTTTTACCTGAAACACCTGCTTTTGACGGTTTCAGGACTAGCCATAAAACCCTATTTTCCACGCCATGTAAATCCAAAGAACTACAATGAGCCACAAGATGAATTTTTACCACAGATGTTTGGGCATGTTTTCTCAATGGCATAATAATTTCATGGTTTGAATCATTATAGAAAAAAAGTTATAGCTTAAAATGCGAGATGAACTTAAATAACATACCTTAGAAAGCATCATCAAAAGAATTTATCCTCCTTCAATCTCGGCCCTCTTATCTTCACCTTCCTTTTGAAATTAAGCCATATATCCTTGGTTATCTTAGTAACCTATATATCTTCTATATCTTTCATGTTTTCCACACCAAAAATGCCTCAAGAAGCTCTCACAAGAATCTTCCATCAATACTCCAAAAGATATTCTCACAAGAAGCTCTCCATTGGATCCACAAAAGGATGATCTACAAGAGACCATTGCTGTCTTATTTACTTTCATCCTCTAGGTCACTTAACCCATTTTTAGTCACTTAATCCATTTCTAGGTCACTTAACCTTATTTTCCTTATTTTAGGGTCAACCACTTTCCATAAATAGAAATTTCTCCAATATTTTATCATTTAAATATTCCTTCTTGATTTTCTCATCTACTTTATCATTTCTGATTTTTACCTCTCTTTATTATTTAAAATAATCCACCTTGACTTTAGACCTTGTTTTTATCATTTAAATAATGATTTCTTCTTTTTAGGTCACTTAACCCACCTGTGTCACTTAACCTATTTTCCATTTTTAGGGTTAACCACTTTCCATAAATAGAAGGTTCTCCATCACTTTATCATTTAAATATTCCTTCTGATTTTGTCACCTTTATTTTGTCAATCACTTCCTTGATTTTGTCACTTCTCTTTATTATTTAAACAACCCACCTTGGATTCTTTGTCACTTTACTTTATCATTTAAATAATGATTTCTTTTAGCTTACTTTGACTTCTTTGGACCTTGGGGCTTCAAGCCTTCATGTGGGCTGCCCTTCATATTTGTATAAAATAACTTCAAACCATGAGGAGTTATGTGGAAATTCACATACCAATCGAAAAATAGCATGACAAGAACTATCCATCTAGATAGTTTCACCAACAATTTCCTTTGACCTTCATCTCATTATTCCACATACATCGGGTCCTCCAACCATTCTTCTAGGATAACTCAATCCGTAAAGTGTCTTTGAGGGAGGGGATTTCACCATAAGGGGACCACTTGGAGTTCATCCATTTGTGCACCTTATCAACGATGACAGTACAATGAGAGCAAGGGTCCTCCAACCAATTCTTCTAGATACAACTCAATCCGCAAAGTGCCTTCTTGTGAGGGATTTCAACATATGGGGACCACTTTGGAGTTCATCCATTTGTGCACCTATCAATCATGATAAGACAATACGAGTCATCTATATTATTTTTCCAACAATGAACTATATACCAATTAAACCACAACTATCCATCTTCATCATGTATGAATGACAAACTCATTGATCCATCTCATCATATCAATGAAAACTCATTGATCTATCTCATCTATGCATTCTCATCAAGGAAAATGCATATTATATTACATCAATCATCAATCAATCAATCCTTTGACATCAATCAATCACTTGACATCAATCAATGACATCAATCAATCAAACCATTGGCATCAATGGCAACATGATCCAACAACGGGCCTACAAAGTCAGGATATTTAGTGGAATATTGGGAAATTGTCTATTCCCTACTTTGATGGCTCAAACAAATGCATTGTCAGGGATTGGGTTTAGAAGTTTGAAGCATATTTCCAACTCAACCCTATGTTGGAGACAGAGGCCATTATATATGCTACATTGAATTTGGATGGAGAGGCACATGAGTGGTGGTACTATGGGATATTCACATTGGGGCATGCTAGCATTACCTCTTACCTAGAATTCACACAGAGGATTATTAAATGGTTTGATAAGAATGATTCATAGTTTCATTTAAGGGAGTTGGCACAACTTAGGCATACTAGGGAAAAATATGTTCTTACATTTCAGAGTTTCATAGGACCACATTCATGGTGACAGTTGTGCCTGATCATAGGCTGATTATGATATTCATTGAAGGACTAGATGAACCCTTGCATGATTGGGTTAAGTAATTTAACTCAAATCTATACAAGATTCCATCATTAGAACACGAGACATGGAGTATGTAGTCCCAAAGAAAAAAATTCCTCCTAAACCTTTCTTTCCTCAGAAAAACAAAGACAAGAAACCCTTCTAGAAAGAGTGGACCGAAAGAGATAAGTTGGATGATGAGGCTTGTAAGGAATTGAGAAGGAATAAGCTTTGCTTCAGTGGTAAGGAGCCTTGGGAACCGGGTCACATGTGCTTGGGTAAGGGAAAGTCGCATTACATTTAGGTTATTTCAGATAGTAATGGGGAAGATTCAGTAGAACAAGCTTAGGGAGACAAGCACAACAATATGAATGATGAGAAATCACATGAGGAGGTTAAGGGTGGGACTATTTCCACTCTATCAGGTGTCCCTAGATTTCACACTTTCAAGATCCATGAAGTATTACAAGGACATGATGTCACAATTTTGATTGATGGTGGGGCAACCCACAAATTCATTGAATCAACTTTGGTGGCTAGAGGAGGCATTCCTCAAGAGAGCTTTGAGGGATTTAGTGTGGTGCTAGTTGATGGGTACAATACGACTTTCACACATAAGGTTTCATATTTGGATGTGACTTTGGGAAACTACAATGTGACATATCACTTCTATGTAGTTGAACTGGAAGACACCAATGTCGTATTGGGTGTTCAATGGATTTATTCTCTAGGAAAAAATTCTCATAACTACCAAAAAATGGAGATGGAATTCAGGGTAATAGATGGTAAAAAGGTGGTTTTGAGGGAAATGTCTAATGGTGCTCCCAACATTGCTTTATCTAAGTGGATGGAGGGTATATTTAGGCATGTGGATGTAGATTGTGCAACAAAGTGTTTGATTACATCTAAGAAGCATTCCGATAGTATCCAGTTGTATCATGAAGATAGTCAGTTATTGTTGGGTAAACATGATTAAGTTTTTGGAGAGATTCCTCTAGGGAGGCCTCCTGACAGGGATTTCGAGAACACCATTGAGTTAGAATAAGGGGCCAAATTGATGATAACTACACCTTACAGGCATCTGAAGAAGTTCAAGGATGATATAGAAAAGGAAATCAAGAATTTGTTGGAGATGGGACGTATCAGGCCCAGTTCTAGTCCATTTTCCTCTTCAGTAGTCTTGGTTAAGAATGAGGATGGAACTATGAGGATGTGTATTGAATACAAGGCCTTGAATAAGAAGACTATTAAGAACAAGTATCCAATTCCCATGATCAATGAGTTGTTAGATGAGTTTCACGGGGAAGTATAATTCTCAAAGATTGATATCTAATCGAGATATCATCAAATCAGGGTCATGGAGCAAGATGTTCACAAGACTACTTTCAGGTGTCATTATAGGAAATATGGGTTCTTGGTCATGTTGTTTGGGTTTATCAATGCACCTGCCACTTTTCTGCCATGCATGAACAACATCTTCAACAAGAAATTGCAGAAATTTATGTTGGTGTTCTTTGATGACCTACTTATATATAGAAGGACACAAGAGGATCACTTGAGGCAGTTAGATGAGATATTGGGCATTATGGGGGAGAAACCATTGTATTCAAAGGCATCAAAATGTGAATTAGACATGACATAGATATTATATTTGGTCCATGTGATCAATGCATAGGGTGTGAATGTACATCAAGAGAAGATCCATGCCATATTGTATTGGCCATCGCCCAAGACCCTTAAATATTTACATGGATTCTTTGGATTCTGCACTTATTATAGGCACTTTTTTAAGGGGTTTTCACAGTTGGGTGAACCTATGAAATACCTCAAGAAGAAAGGGGAATTTAGTTGGACAGAGGAATCTCAGAAGGAATTTGACAAGCTCAAAGAGGTGATGAGAACTTGTCCAGTATTGGTACTTCTTGACTTCACTCATCCCTTTGTGCTTGAGTGTGATGCTTTGGGTAAGGGAATATGAGTTGTCTTGATGTAGAACATGCATCCAATAAAATTTGAGAGTCGAAAACTTAGGGGACCAAAACAAATCTACTGCATTTATGACAAGGAGATGATCCCCATTATTCATGTTTTGGTGAAGGTCAGGCAATATTTGTCCGGTGGGAGGTTTGTGGTTAGGACTAACCACACCAGTCTATGGTATTTCCTAGAACAAAAGGATATGAATGAGAGGAATAAAAGTGGGTAATAAATATACAAACTTATGATTTTTACATAGAGTATGTGAAGGGAAAGAAAAATATTTTTGTTGATTCCCTTTCCAGGAAACCAAAAACATATTCCCTTATGGAGGTTTCAGCTTATTGGAAGTCACACCTTCTGGTGGAATATTCCAAGAATAAGTTTGCTTGTGATTTTATGGATGGTCACATTCATGATGATAGGTATAGAGTGGTGGATGATATTTTCTTCTACACGGACATGATATACTTAGTTCCAGAGTCCACACTCAAGGAGAATATTATGAGGGATACTCATGAAACACCATTGGAAGGGAACCTTGGATACTTCAAAACTTACAATAAGATCAAAGAGAGGTTCTCAAAGAAGGTCCTCAAAATATGATTTGTTGTGGTATGTGATGGAATGCATGACTTGTCAGTAGAACAAGCCAGAGCATAATCATCTAGTAGGACTACTACAACCTCAACCCATTCTAGAGAAAAAGTGGGAGAGTATCTTGATGGATTTCATCACAGGCCTATCGAAGGTGCATGGTGTTGGAGCCTCCTTTTACAAGTGGTTGAAATATAATTCTTTCAATCAAAATTTTACCTCAACATGTGAAGTGGCAATAGCCGTTATAGTCCTAAGTCACCATTGCCTAACCATTACACATGTCTATCACTTTTATTACCTCACGCTATCGCGCTTTGGGAGTTACAAGTCGCAAGGTTTCCAAGCTCCGATATGCGAAGTCGCGAAACGGTTTCAAAAGTTCACCCAGGTTAGTGTAAGGCGTAAGTCACTTTAAAACCCTCGTTAAGCACTGTCGAGGTTTCGCGACTCGACAATCCCTCTCCCAAAAAACTACACTTTCGTAGCCACGAATCGCGAAGTCACAATTTTTATTAATTAAGCATGGGTTAATTAAGAACTTAAGTCAGATCATGATTTTTTAACTAAATCGCGCCATCGCGATTTCGAGTATTTCGGATTCCAAGACTAGGAACGAAATTATCTGAGACGACCTTAAAGTAATTAACTAAATTAATTAATGCTTTAAAGGACCTTTAACGTATGCAGTCTATAGATGAGATTTTTGAATGTTTCCGCATTTCTTTATTATCACAAATCTTTTAAACATTTATGGCATTGATTTGAATCTTGATGAGTTAATGGAAAATAAGATCTCGTTTCACGCCTAAATCTTTCCATTTAACGATTTGACCATTCTGTCAACAAGGACTCACACAAATTTGAAAGATTTTAACGATTTGACCATTCTGTCAACAAGGACTCACACCTAAGTGATTAAAGGAAGGAGCTTTTGGTTTATTCAATTTATTTCTATTTTACAGTGCGATAGATTTGTTTTTTTTCATCGGGATAACTTCTTTCTATGTTTACAATTCTTACTACAGAAGATCTGAACACAGAGTTTTCTATCATGGCTCCACAAAAAGCATCCAAAGCGGCTGCTGATAGTTCAGGTCAGGGCTTAGATGCAGTTTTCGATACTTCACCCTGAAGTATTAATACTGTCAAAACCTGGACATACATCTCCGACATTCTTCAGTCCGAATCGATGAATTGTTCAGATGATTCCAGCGATAACAAGAAGGATGATTTGACCACCAAATACAAAATCGTCATTCAATAAGAGATGCACAAAATAGTCGCAAGGCCATGACTCCTTCCTTATTATGATATGATCAGATGGGCTCTAGACCATGTGGATATCCTGACTAGGACTATCATCAGCGAACAAAAGGTGACGGTTGGGACCGTTAGACCGGAACATTTGTAGGAAATGTATCAGCTGTCACCCACACCAAACTTCGCATGCAATGTCTAGTTTCTGGAAGGTTTCAAGGAGAAGGAATGTGGGCAATATGGCAGAACTTTGCTTGAGATGATCAAGAATTGGGTTTCACACCCCGCAAAATTTAGGGCAGATTCTAATGGTATTTATTCAATCTCCTCTTTAGAGCCGCCATTCAGGTATATAGCAATGATGGCCTATAGGTTGTATGAGGGGGAGGACACCACACACTTTTTCCTCCCATGGGTGCCTCTGATTTATACAGTAGTTGAAGGTTGTTCTTTCGACTGGGCCAAACTATTGTCCGACAGTCTAACCTGTCAAATTACTGAATATCGAGCGCAAAAGGTGATCAAGAAGACAACCTCATTTTTCATGTCCGCCTACATCATGGATGCCATTTGTTTCATGACACCTTTCCCTCTAATGAGATGGAGCTGGACTCCGTCTAATGCTGAGCCTATCCATGTCTATCACTCGAAACTTTGGGAGGATAAGGCCACATAATTGATATACGAGATTTTCAATTGGGTAATGGTACCGATGCATGTCTCCATCTTTGGTAACCCACCGCCCATGATTTCAGATAGCATCACTACCAACTTGGGTAGTGTGGATGAATGGTATGTAGAAGCAAAATTTTCATACATCAGGGTTTTCAATGCCTCTATTCCCCCATATTCTCTACCACTATTCATGCCGGATAAGATGGTATGCTGTGAAATCGCCAGACAAACCATGCTCGGTGGCATAAGAAAAGAACTTAAAGGTTTTTCGAAGAAGGTATGGCTGCCCTTCCCCATTCATTTTAATACATATTCTTTATTAGATTTTGGACACGCCAAAGCCAAGGCTACGACCTTGGAGGAATTTAAATTGGTCAACATCGAGTTCAAGAAACATGACCCACATAAGGTCATGAGTAATCACATGGCGATTTGTGGCCTGCAAATATACGAACATGAGCACTCACCTCATGACAACATCTTCCAAGGTGCGAGATCCTATGCCGAGGTCCTAAGCCGTATTCAAGCCCTGTTGCCTGGCGATAGGGCCAAGCTTTTCAAGTTTTAGGAACACTGGCGGAGATGCCTTCCCCCAGTTTTACAGGGTAAGAACCCACATACCATAGATATACAGCCAATGGAACCCAAAGATCCAAAGGATTCATGTCTTGACCAGGAGAAAAATCAAGAAAAGACAGAAGAAACCGGGAACCTGAAACAGGAAGCCGAGATCCCCAACCCAGAGGAAGGAAGCCCATAAGTGGTTGCATCGGGTGAGTCAGTCCAGAGCCAAGCATAAGCATAAGTACTCGAGCAAGCCAAACACGATTGTTACCCCACATAAACCATCCAAGGAAATTGATAGTCCCATCACTTCTATCACTCCCTTATCATTCATAAAGGGGACCCTCGACACGGGGTGGATTTTCTGCGAGGAACTGATGCCCATTATTGTAGAAGAGTTGCCTCTGAATGAATTTTTCTTTGATAAGAAGAGAAAGGCCGTTGTGAAGAAAGAGATTTACCGAGAAGCGGGCATAGTAACCAAAAAATTCAAAATCCTAGCCGAAGGGAAGGACATGAAAAAGGAGGAATTCACCACTCAGATAGCAGGGACGTTGGGGGATTTTGCTACAGCCAACCAATTTTTCGTCGGATCTCTAAAGGAACAATTAAATTGAAAGAACCGTTTGATCAGAACATTGGAGGCTAAGCTAGCTACAACAAAGGCAAATGCTAGAGATTAGGTGAACACAGGTCTAGAGCAAGCCAGAGTAGCCAATCAAAAGGAAATCGAGCGGCTCAGGTCTGATCTCGAGCAAATACATCAATTGGCCCATACCAACCAAGCACAGGTAAGCCAACAAGAAGAACTGATCAATTGGTTATAGGTAAAGTTGAATTCTGCCGAGAGCCAGGTTATAGATATCGAGATATTCAAATCCCAAGCCATTGAAGTCCGAAAAAGAGTGTCAGTAGCTCAGCAAGATTTACTTGCTAAAGTGGAGGCCATCCAAAACCATTGCAGGACCATTGACCAAGTACTGGAAGAAATTTCTTTGAGAGAAAGAGAAGCTGGAGTGGCTCGAGTCGCTTTTCCAAGAGGCTGTTATAGCCACGACAAAAAAATAAATGGTCAGTAGTTCCAGGCTTTCCATCCCAGAGAAAACCAGAGGTAATATCTTGCTGAAGGTGTTAACCGGAGGTGCTATCAGACCTTTGCCTCTCTAGTAGTCGAGACTCTTCGTCTTCTCTGTTACAGTCAAGCTCAACCTCTTTGTTACAGTTACAGGCTTCAACGCTCTTCCATATGTCAATCACCTCTATGACCAGTC
>SNQJ01S0032850.1:33100-44365 GCA_010110895.2 Picea sitchensis | reverse complement strand
CCTCTGGCACTTACATAGAAGTATCTTCGAGTCCTCTGGCAGAAACCATCAGTGGTTTCTAGCAGTTACAGTGCAAACCTTGAAATAGAGCCTAACTATGCTAGCTCCTACCACTTACGTGACCACCGGTGGTGACCACTGGCTACATCGACATTTCAGTATTTCAGCATTGGGCATTCCAACTTTCCTGTGGTAAAGAGTTATCTTGATGCTCCATGTCGTGATCCCATAAACTCTAAAAAAAAGAAGAAGCTTAGCTAGACTAGCTTTGATCATTTTGGCATTTCGCATTTTGCATGTCGCGAACTCTTGTTGTGAGTCACTCTGACTCTTCCAACTCCTGATCCCCGAAACTCCGAAAAGGGAGCTTATCTCTTTGAGCTCTTCTCTATAGCTCTTCGACGATGTGACCACCGACGGTGACTAGGCCTTATTCAAAACCGTATTTCACAATTTCACGTTTTGGCACTTCGGGACTCCTGTGATGAAGAGTCTCGGGTCTTGACTCCTCCATCTCCCGGTATCTGAAACTATGAAATGGAGTCAGATCATCGGTCCGGTATTTTGTCGTTTCACATTTCCGTGATTCATCATTTCGGAACTCCTGTGGTGAAGTGTTTTGACACTTCAATTCCCAGTATCTGGAACTCCGAAATGGAGTCAGATCAATAGTTTGGTATTTCGTCATTTCGCATTTCGACAATTCAGCATTTCGGCACTCCTATGGTGAAGTGTTTCGACACTTCAACTCCCAGTATCCGGAACTCCTAAATGGAGTCAGATCAATGGTTCGATATTTCATCGTTTCACATTTTGACGATTCGGCATTTCGACACTCCTGTGGTGAAGTGTTTCGACACTTCAACTCCCGGTATCCGGAACTCTGAAATGGATTTATTTCCCAGTCTGCAAAACTCTTTGTTGGTGTGCCTATTTTGGGATTTCGGTGTTTCACATTTCGTGACTTTGGGACTCCTATGTTGAAGAGTCTTGACTCTTGAATTCAAAATTTCCTGGTATCCGAAACTCCGGTTGATGTGCCTGTTTCAGGATTTCGGGGTTCTGGATTTTGCAACTCCGGGACTCCTCTGTTGAAGAGTCTCGACTCTCGACTCTTGACTTCTCAATCTCCCGGTATCCGAAACTCCGAAATGGAGTCGGATCAACGTATTTCGGCGTTTCGTATTTTTCCGTTTCAACATTCTTGTTGTGAGTTGCTTCCTTGACTCCTCCAATGCCCGGTATCCGAAACTCTGAAATGGAGTTTATGCTTCTGATCTTTCCATGCCATTATCCCTGCGCTGCTAATCTTCCTTGCCTGCCTATTTTCCATCAAATGAACAAGCACACTCTTGCACTACGTGCGACTCTGCGCTAATCCTCCTGAGCTTACGTTGTCCCTGTTTCGCCATCGCTGCATACTCTGATCTTGCCATCAATGACAAGCACACATTCCTATAAACATTCCCAACACTATCATCACTGAAGACCGACAAGTAGGAGGAAGGCTGCCATAGTTAGCGAAGGATTGTTACACTTTTGAGGAAAACAACCAAGCAAAGCCTTCCACATTGATAGCCCAGTTGGTGGAGAGGTGCGTCACTTACACCAAGCAGGCGAAGGGGCAAGTTTTCGGTGCCAAATAATGACAAGTGTCTGCCTGTTCTATTTTTAGAACCCGAAGAGTAAAGAAAGGAAGGTGCTCTACCCGCATGAAGGAGGACAAAGACAAATAAGCGAAACACTTAAATTTCCCATTTTGTAACCAAATACTTCTGGAACGATTGAGATCCGAATGTTTAGAAGTTTGTATAAATATGCATTTTGAAGTGAGAACCGAGGCTGGACCTTTCTTGGCCGATTGTAATAGAGACTTTCTTTCTTGAAAATTAATACAAAGCAATCCGAAGATTCCTGATTCTGTGAAGACTGAGCTATGAGTTTTGTTTTCTCTGTTATCTTACATTAAATTTAATTTCACATATATTTCTGATGAATGCTTAGCTACAATTTAGTGCAACTTCTAGTGTGGTGACCAATTTTTTAGTCATCTAATCGCTTGCAGTTTTTCCTCTGTATCGGCTATTAGCAGGTACAAGACCTGTGAACTTTTTAGATCTCTATATTTTATGCTTCGTCAGATTACTTCTTGCCTTTATCTTCTTTTGTTTACAGGGAAAGATTCTCCCTTGATAGGAGCCTCGCATTGTTGACGGCTTAATGTTTTCTCACATTTCATGCATGATTCTTTACAAAGTTAACTCAGTTACCGGAGAAGGCCTTTGGTTTGTGTTCTACCTTTAACATCGGATTTCGAAAGTTCTCTTTTATACGGTCAAAACAAAATTGAAGTAGCATTTTAAACCTCAAACTTTCTTTTCATTTTCTGTCCCTCCATGACTGTGCCCTTTGCAAGACATCCCAACATTGAACCCGGCCTATCGGATCAAACCAGCATCGCTTTGAACCTTTTTGACACCATACTTAAAACCTCCATCACCGGGGTTGAACTCGAATGTTCATGGGCCGCAATTGAATGGGATATAAGTATCCAGGAACGTTTGGAAGTGAGACAAAGACAACTTAGAAATCAGCCTTAGCTTCCTTTTCCTGAAGGTTGATTTTTTCCCCTTTTTATATTTAATCACTTTCGGATGCCTAGACCCTGTACTTTCTAGCCTTAAGTACAGACTCCAGAACAACACATGGAAGGGATTTAATTTATGTGGTGGTTCATCGGTTGACCACGTTCACGAACTTCTTCGTGATTTTATCATAGTATAAGGCACTGCATGTGGTAGAGTTGTTTTTTAGGGAGGTGTTTAGACTCCATGGTTTTCCTAAGTACATTATTAGTGAATTGAACAAAACATTTCTCAGTGTATTTTGGTAGGATATGTTCATATTAGTAGGACCATAGTTGAATCCTAGTACTAATTATCATCCTTAGATGGATGGTCAGACAAAGATTGTTAAAAAATGAGTTGAGGGGTATCCACGTAAATATGTGTCAAGACAACAAAACACATGGATTAAGTGGTTGCATATAGGAGATCATTTCTACAACACCACTTGCAATATGTCCATTGGTATGACCTTGTTCCAAGCATTGTATGGTTATGATTCTCCTTCATTTGTGGATTTGACATTTGCAGATAGCAAGGCTCCCAAAGACAAGGATTGGATACAAGAGAGCTAGGATATCCTTAATAATCTCAGGGATAACTTGCAGGATGTCCATAACCAATAGATGATTTATGAAAATAGGCATAGGGTGGACTGCAATTTTGAGGTTAGAGACTTGGTTTTATTGAGGTTGCATCAATACAAATAGTCTTCATTGAAAAAAAGGGGTGAAAAAAAATTGAAACCATGCTTTTATGGTCCCTATAGGGTAATCAAGAGAGTTGGGGAAGTAACATATGAGATTGAGCTACCAGAGGGGAGAAAGATCCATAATTTTTTTCACATGTCATGCCTCAAGAAGGCACTAGGACAATAAGTCACTTCTTCAACACAATTACCCCGACTGGACGATGATGGAAATTTGGTATTGATTCATGAGGAGATTCAAGATGTTAGAGGGAGAAAATTGAGGAGTAGAGTGAACACAGAGTATCTTATCAGGTGGAGAGATTTGCCAGTGGAGTATGCTACATGGGAAGGAGATTAGATTTTGCATCACCCTAGCTTACAGTTTCTTGAGGGAAATAAATCTCGAGAAGGCTTTTGGCAAATTAAAAACAAAATGATGTCATAGAGATAGAATCTAACATGATGGATTTTTGAAAATTAAAAACAAAAGTAGAAACGAGAAACCAAGAAACCAAACGTTTTAGGGAACAAGCGGGACCCTTAGGGCCTAGTAGATCCTGAGATGATAAAATGGATGACATGGCTAGGATAATTAAAGAGCTATCAAATAAGATTTCCAGAATGGAGATACCTCAATCCAAGGCATATCCTTTCATTAAGAGGGAATTCAGAAGAAACCCCAACCCTCAAAATCAACAAAGACAGATTAAAAATGAAGACCAGAAAATTCAAACTCCTTTAAAAAATGAAAATTTTATAGGAGGAAACAACCTGCAAGATTTCGAAGATCTGGAAGAAGATGTGGAAAATTTGGGTGACGATTGCACACAACCTTATTTAACTAAATAAGATTACGAGAAGTCCTTGGACACTCAACAACCGTCAAATAAAGATGATGACATAAACAACACTGATGCTTCTGTCTATCAACAAATGACCGATTCTATAATGGCCGAGGTCCAACATAAGTACAACTTAAGGCCTAAAAACAAACCTGTGTCGACTCCTCAATCCAAGAAAATTATTCCTAGAGGTGAAATATACGAGCTTGCCCCAAAGGAGACCGAGATACCTAATAGCAAAATAAAAGGGGTAGATTCACAGAATCCCGAAGTAAAAGAGGCTGAGACCCAAGCAAAAGGAATTAAGATAGCTGAAATAGATATACCAGTAAATAAACTCACGAGAAATAAATCAGCACAAACAAATAAGTTAGAAAAGAAGGAGTCCGAAGCTTCAACCAGAGAAATAGACAAAGGTAGTGGAGGTTTCAGCCTTGAAAATGAGATAAATAAAATCAAAACACCAATCCCTCTGGTCGAATTAGCAAAGAATCCTATGTATCGAATGCAAATAACCAAAATGATAGGTTTTTCGGATCCAGAAAGTCACTCTGATGTGATAAACTTGGAAGATGATAAGCCTAATATCACTTTTGGTCCACATTTTGAGGGTGCCAGAGACACCGTCGCTCCCTTCTATATTACCCTGAATGTGCATGATCGATTGTTGCATAACTGCATGCTCGACTCTAGAGCCTCACATAATGTGATGCCCAAGTCTATTATGGACAGACTAGGCCTCGAGATCACCAGGCCTTACGAAGATCTCTACTCTTTCGATTCAAGGAGAGTTAAGTGCATGGGTATGATAAAAGATTTAATAGTCACTCTTGCACAGGTTCCGGTGAAAAGCATCCTGATGGATGTAGTTATCGCCGATATACCTCCGAAGTATGGATTGCTACTATCTAGGTCGTGGGGAGCCAAAATTGGGGGGTCTCTTCAACTAGACATGACCTACGCCACGATTCCTGTGTTTGGTGGACAATTTACTTGGCTATACAGGGAAACGAGGCTAGCATACACAGTGAGTGACCCACATAATCCTAACAATTATCCTATTTATGTTGTCGATCAAGATCTAGGGAATTGTATTTTGTCTTTTGATGATGGTGTAAATAGCTGTACAGAAGACAATTACATAAATGAAAATGAATCAAGAAAGATAGATGAAAATATGTATAGCACTGGAATTTGGAAAATGATTTTTGACGGTGCCTTGTCATATGAAGGAGCAGGTGCAGGAGTATTGTTTGTAGCACCTGAAAATGAATTTGTTATTCCTTTCTCTTACAGGATTTAGTGGGATATCGACTACACCAATAACATATGTGAGTATGAGGCTCTAGTCTTAGGGTTGGAAGCTGCCAGGAAGATGAACATAAAGAACTTGGAAGTATACAGAGACGTAGAGTTGATAGTGAAATAGATAAATTGACAATACCAGGCCAAACACCCTAGATTAAGATCTTATAGGAATTGCACCTGGGATTTAATAGAAAATTTCTTCTCATCGGTAAATGTTCATTTCATCCCACACATTGAAAACTTGCAAGCCGATTCATTAGCCAAAGCAACCTCAACGTTCTCCCCCCCTACAGCTTTCAAACTAAGGTACCACATAGAAGTGAGGAACAAACCTTCCATACCAAAAAACAATCAACACTGGCAAGTGTTTGAAGATGACTAACAAATCAGGAAGTTCCTTGAGATGGTGGACGACTTCGTCGAAACTCATGTTGACCAAGAAAACCAAAACGGCCACACATGGATCATGCAAGAGGGAGAGGATCCTCAGGGGTTCCAGGAAAAGATCGCTAATCATCGCATGTTGGTTTTAAAGAACAATGAGATTCCAAAGGGACTAATCCCTCTGGAGAGACTTTTTGACCAAAATGATATGCCCTTAAAATATGCTTTGCAACCCCAACCAGAAGAGGTTGAAGAATGCGACATAGGGACCGAAGAGGAGCCTAGGATAGTAAAAATATCAAAGTACCTTCCTCCCGAGGTAAAAAGAAAGTATAAAGACTTACTCGGGCGGTATAAAGATGTTTTCGTTTGGTCATACGAAGAGCTGAGAACCTATGACACCACTGTGATTGAACACAAGATACCGCTAAAGCCTTGTGTCAAACCTTTTAGACAAAAACTCATACAAATCAATCCTATTTTATTGCCCATGGTCGAAAGGGAAGTCAAAAAACTCCTAGATGCAAAAATAATCGTACCACTGAGATACTCCGACTGGGTAGAAAACCTGGTCCCGGTTAGAAATAAAAGTGGGGAGATCAGACTGTGTGTTGATTTTAGAAATCTAAATAAGTCATCCCTCAAAGACAATTACCCTCTACCCAAAATGGATCACATTTTAGAAAAAGTAGTTGGGGCAAATAGGATGTCGATGATCGACGGGTTTTCTGGGTACAACCAAATTGCTATCAACGAGCACAATAAAGAAAAAACAACCTTCACCACCCCTTGGGGTACATTTATGTATGACAAGATGCCTTTTGGTTTAATGAATGCAGGTGCTACTTTCCAACGTGCTATGGATATCGCTTTCATTGGCGAAAGGGACAAATTTGTGGTTATCTATCTTGATGATCTAATCATTTTTTCTAAATCTGATGAAGATCATCTGATACATCTCAAGTAGACGTTTAAGAAATGTCGTAGGTTTGGTTTGTCTTTAAACCCCAAAAAGTCTCACTTTGTTATGCAAGAAGGTAAACTCTTGGGCCATATTGTGTCTCGAGATGGAATTAAAAGTGATCCTAAGAGGGATGAAGCTATAGACACCATAAATATCCCTAGGAATGTAAAAGAGATTAAGTCATTCTTAGGAAAAATAATTTTTTTGAGGAGATTTATCCCAAACTTTGCTGAAATCGTGAAGTTGCTCACAGATATGCTAAAGAAGAACAATGAAGTGAAATGGACAGTAGAAGCCAAAGCATCGTTTGAACACATCAACAAGGTTATAAGAGAGGCACCCGTACTGGAAAGCCCTGATTATCTAAAATATTTTTTGATTTTCGCGTTTGCCTCCGAACACACACTTGCCATGATACTCCTCCAAAAAAATGAAGAAGGTTTCGAACAACCAATAGCCTTTTTTAGCAAAAGTCTTAGAGACGTTGAACTCAGATATGATATAATGGAAAAGCAAGCATATGCTATGGTGAAGGCGTTAAAAGATTTTAGAACCTACGTGCTACATTCCAAGGTAATTGCGTACGTACCCACCAGTTCCATAAAAGACATTTTGGTTCAGTTCGACAGTGATGGGAAAAGGAGACGGTGGCTTGCTAAAATTCAAGAATTTTATCTGGAGATAAAACTGACGAGACTAGTAAAAGGACAAGGTTTGGCTAAGCTTTTAACTGAATAAAATTTCAGAGCCCTTGGAACAAATGGCCTACAGAGATGTGAAGAGTGTGTGGACATGAATGAGCTTGATGAACAAATAACTGCAATCAGAATCGAAGAGAAGTTTGCCTCATCAGATTGGTATAAAGACATAGTGTCCTACCTACTGACCTTGAAATGCCCAAGCGACCTATCCCCATCTAAAGCCAGGACGTTGAAGCTACATGCGATGAAGTACTGTATATTTGAAAGCCAATTGTATTGGAAAGACTCACTAGGCTTCCTGTTGGTTTGTTTAGTTGAATCAGAAACAGAGAAGGTCATAAATGAATTTCACAAAGGAGTGCATGGAGGACATCATGCTTGGATGGAAATGGCTTATAAGATCCTGAGGGTAGGATATTATTGGCCCAAACTTTTCTCAGACGTCAACGCCAAATTCATAGCCTGCCACCCTTGCCAATTGTTCGCAGGCAAGCACAAACTCCCATCGTTTTCGTTGGTTCCGGTCAAAATGGAAGCCCCTTTTCAACAATGGGGACTAGATTTTATAGGAAAAATTAACCCTTAGTCCAGCACTCAACATAAATGGATCCTGACTGCTACATATTACTTCACCAAATGGGAGGAGGCTATTCCAACTAGAAAGGCAACAAATTCAGTGGTAATGGATTTCCTAGAAGAAAACATTTTGTCTAGATTTGACTGCCCCTGAAAGATAGTCACAGATAACGCCCAGGCATTTAAATCTATGGCTATGGTCAGGTTTTGCCAAAAGTATAATATCGTGCTCGGTTATTCCATGACATATTACCCCCAAGAAAATGGGTTAGCCGAGTCTTCAAACAAGATTCTAATCACTATAATTAAGAAAGTGTTGAGCGAAAACAAAAAATCTTGGCATGTGCATTTAAAGTACGCTTTGTGGGTGAATCAGATAGGTACAGAAAAATCTATCGGAACTTCTCCTTTCCAAATGGTATACAGGACCGACATAGTATTACCTGTAAATCTAGCGCTTCCCATAATGAAACTTTGGCAAGATGAGAAAGAAGAACCAAATCATGTCACAAGAAGAATAAACCAGCTGATTAAAGTCCAACAGCACAGGGCCGAAGTGGACAAAAGGCTGCAGAAATACCAAGACAACATGAAAGCGTTATTCGATCGTAAGGCCAAGGACAAAGAATTTCTCCCTGGTGACTTGGCTTTGAAATTGGATGTTAGGAAGGAGGACTCGACAAAACATGGTAAATTTGATCATAGCTGGTACGGATCGTTCAAAGTCACAGCTCCTAAAGGAAAAAAATTGTTTCTATTAGAGAATTTGGACAGTAAAATCCTCAACGCCCCTGTCAACGGGCGTTATTTAAAGCACTATATGCAATAAATGGTTTCCAAAATTTCCACTGTATATACTGGTTTGTGTTTTATTTTTATTTCATAATTTTTCCTTGGTAAGTCTACTTTCATCACAAATAAAATAGGTCAGTGTTTTTCTAGAAGTAGGGATACGGAATTTTCAACGCATTCGGTTCTTTTAAATCCCTGATACTCTTCATGTTGTTACCTTACAGGATCCCAACTTGCAGCCCAAACGAGCAAAAGGAATAAACAAACGATCATATATCGAAGAATAAATTCACCGAAAATAGGTGACAGAAAAGATTTTTCGTTATTTTAGAAGAGAACGAAGTGGTAAGGCAAAGGTACAAATTCCAGGGAGGTATTTATTTCAAACGAAGGTCTCTAAAGTGCCATGATGGTCTCATAAGTATGATATGGAATTAAAAGAACGAGTTCTTACTCTAGGTCCTAAGAGTTTCACCTAGATAAAGATAAGAGGTAATTAAAATAAGCAGAAAGAGTAAAGCGTCTCAGACAAAAGGTTCCAAGAGTCGGGTTTAATCCATGACCCCCATTTTTTGAAATTCCAGACCTTTCTTCATCGCCCTTTTTTTGTCCTTTGATTTACCTTCTTAAAAATCCAAGCACCTTTCTGGGTTTCCTACAGGGGAAGAAGAGGTTACGTTTTAGCTTTGGAAGCTGGAAAATAGACCTTGGAAAGTAAGCCAGTTCTCATAAACTCCTTAGTCTCCTACTAAACAAAGTTATGCGTAGGTTGATCTTGACTCTTCTAGGTTTTTTAACAGTCTTCGAAGGATTGAGGCTTGCTCAAAGGAAGGCCCTTGGAAGCAATTTTTCCCATTTTCCCTGCGGGCTAAGGTGTATTGAAAGTTAAGAGAAGGTTGGTCCCGAGTAATCAAAGCAAGTTGATAGACCTCCACTGTGAATATTACATAGATATCATCCCTGGTATGCCTTATACAAACTGATTGCCCCCACTTCGTGTTTTAAAAAGTAAAATATAATACAAATGGTGAAAGGAAATTTATATTTGATTGCCCCCATATAGTCCAAAAAGACGATGAAAGGAAATTCATAAATGATTACCCTCATCTCAGCATTTAAATTCATAATTACAATTCGAAGTGGTGAAAGGAAATTAAGTAAAAAGGGTCAGGTAACTTCACCGGGGTACCGAACAAGCTCACTGGAAGTGAAGCAATATCTGAGATATCTGTAAGGCTGTCATACGTAATTTCCACTCTACTCTGGTAACCAACCTTTTTCGAAACCGAATCTGCATCCCAAGTTCAGATATGACCCCCCCTCAAATAAAAGCATGAAATTTACTTCATTTGATGGAAGCTAAAATCCATAGTATCTATTGAATTTCCTAGGACTATTTTGATTATCTTAAAGCAAACCTAAATTCAGTATCGATAAGGAGAAAGTCATCGAAAGGGCTACAACTGAGTTTAGAACGCAATTGAATGTTGAAAAGCTTTTTAGAGGTAAAGACGAAATCTCTTTTTCCCTCTGTGTCCCCTTCCTAAAATAGGTTTTGCAGAAAGAAACCAATGACTCCATTTACCCAATACAGGCACGTGGTCTAATGTTCTTCCTGTGTTGCAGGAATATGGGATCCCTAGTTGGAGCCTAAGTTGGAGCCACCTTTTACAAGTGGTTGAAATATAATTCTTGCAATCAAAAGTTTACCCCGACATGCAAAGTGGCGATAGCCGTTATGGTCCTAAGTCACCGTCGCCTAACCATTAAGAAAGTATATCACTTTTATTACCTCACGCTATCGCGCTTCGGGAGTTACAAGTCTTAAGGTTTCCAAGCTCCGATATGCAAAGTCGCGAAATAGTTTCAAAAGTTCACCCAGGTTAGTGTCAAGGGTAAGTCACTTTAAAACCCTAGCTAAGCACTGTCAGGGTTTCGTGACTCGACGATCGCTCTCCCAAAAAACTATACCTTCGTAGCCCTGAGTCGCGAAGTCACGATTTTTATTAATTAAGCATGGGTTAATTAAGAACTTAAGTCAGATCACGATTTTTTAACTAAATCACGCCATCGCGATTTTGGGTATTTTGGATTCCAAGACTAGGAACGAAATTATCCTAGACGACGAACGCTGAAAAGAGGTTTCGAGGGTTGAAGGTACAAATTTAAAGGAATTAACTAAATTAATTAATGCTTTAAAGGACCTTTAACGTACGCAGTCTATAGAAGAGATTTTTGAATGTTTCCGCATTTCTTTATTATCACAAATATTTTAAACATTTATGGCATTGATTTGAATCTTGATGAGTTAATGGAAAATACGATCTTGTTTCATGCCTAAATCTTTCCATTTAACGATTTGACCGTTCTGTCAGCAAGGACT
>SNQJ01S0032850.1:7455-33050 GCA_010110895.2 Picea sitchensis | reverse complement strand
ATCGGGATAACTTCTTTCTGTGTTTACAATTCTTACTATAGGAGATCTGAACATAGAGTTTTCTATCATGGCTCCACGAAAAGAGTCCAAGGCAGCTGCCGAGATTTTAGGTCAGGGCTCAGATGCAGTTTTCAATACTTCACCCCGAAGTATTAATACTGTCAAAACCTGGACATACATCTTCGACATTCTTCAGTCCGAATCAGTGAATTGTTCAGATGATTCCAGCGATAACGAGAAGGATGATTTGGACACCAAATACAAAATCGTCATTCAATAAGAGATTCACAAAATAGCAGCAAGGCCACGACTCCTTCCCTATTATGATATGATCAGATGGGCGCTAGACCATGTGGATATCCTGACCAGGACTATCATCAACAAACAGAAGGTGACGGTTGGGACCTTTAGACTGGAACATTTGCAAGCAATATATCAACTGTCACCCACACCAAACTTCGCATACAATGTCAATTTTCTGGAAGGTTTCAAGGAGAAGGAATGCGAGCAATATGGAAGAACTTTGCCCAAGATGATCAAGGAATGGGTTTCACACCTTGCAAAATTCAGGGCAGATTCTAATGATATTTATTCAATCTCCTATTTAGAGCCGCCATTCAGGTATATAGCAATGATGTCCTGTAGGTTGTATGGGAGGGAGGACACCACACACTTTTCCCTCTCGTGGGTGCCTCTGATTTATACAGTAGCTGAAGGTTGTTCTTTCAACTAGGCCAAACTATTGTCTGACAGTTTAACCCGTCAAATTACTGAATATCGAGCGTAGAAGGCGATCGAGAAGACAACCTCATTTTTCATGTCCGCCTACGTCATGGATTTCATTTGTTTCATGACGCCTTTGCCTATAATGAGATGGAGCTGGACTCCATCTAATGCTGAGCCTATCCATGTCTATCACTTGAAACTTTGGGAGGATAAGGCCACATAATTCATATACGAGATTTTCAATTGTGTAATGGTACCGATGCATGTCTCCATCTTCGGTAACCCACCGCCCAAGATTTTAGATAACATCGCCGCCAACTTGGGCAGTGTGGCTGACTGGTATGTAGAGGCAAAATTTTCATACATTAGGGTTTTCGGCGCCTCTGTTCCCCCATATACTCTACCACTATTCGTGTCAGATAAGCTGGGATGCTGCAAAATCGCTAGGCAAACCGTGCTCAGTGGCATAAGAAAAGAACTTAAAGGTTTTTCGAAGAAGGTATGGCCGCACTTCCCCATTCATTTTAATACATATTCTTTATTATATTTTGGACACGCCAAAGCTGAGGCTACGACCTTGGAGGAATTTAAATTGGTCAACATCGAGTTCAGGAAACATGACCCACATAAGGTTGTGAGTAATCACATGGCGATTTATGGCCTGAAAAGATACGAACATGATCACTCGCCTCATGACGACATATTCCGAGGTGCGAGATCCTATGCCGAGGTCCTAAGCCGGATTCAAGCCCTGTCACCTGGGGATAGGGCCAATCTTTTCAAGTTTCAGGAACACTGGCAGAGCTGCCTTCCCCTAGTTTTATAGGGTAAGAAACCACAGACCATAGATATACAACCAACGGAACCCAAAGATCCAAAGGATTCAGGTCTTGACCGGGAGGAAAATCAAGAAAAGATAGAAGAAACCGGGAACCTGGAACAGGAAGCCGAGATCCCTAACCCAGAGGAAGGAAGCCCAGAAGCGGTTGCATCAGGTGAGTCGGTCTAGAGCTAAGCATAAGTAATCCCACAAGGGATAAGTGTCACGCCATCGCCCGCATCGAGCAAGCTAGACACGATTGTTACCCCACAGAAACCATCCAAGGAAATCGACAGTCCCATCGCTTCTATCACTCCCTTACAGTTCACAAAGGGGACTCCTGACACAGGGTGGATTTTCGGTGAGGAACTAACTCCCATTACTGTAGAAGAGTTGCCTCTGAACGAATTTTTCTTTGATAAGAAGAGAAAGGACGTTGTGAAGCAATATCTTTACTGAGAAGCGGGCACAGTAGCCAAAAAATTCAAAATCCTAGCCAACGGGAAGGCCATGAAAAAGGAGGAATTCACCACTCAGATAGCAGGGATGTTGGGGACTTTTGCTACAACCAACCAATTTTTCGTCAGATCTCTAAAGGAACAGTTAAATTGGAAGAACC
Source organism: Picea sitchensis (assembly GCA_010110895.2). Classification (NCBI taxonomy): domain Eukaryota; kingdom Viridiplantae; phylum Streptophyta; class Pinopsida; order Pinales; family Pinaceae; genus Picea; species Picea sitchensis. The sequence goes on along the minus strand of SNQJ01S0032850.1, from coordinate 30,885 downwards.
GTTTGATCATAACATTGGAGGCTAAGCTAGCTACAATAGAGGCAAATGCCAGAGATCAGGTGAACACAGGTCTAGAGAAATCCATAGCAGTCGATCAAAAGGAAATCGAGTGGCTCAGATCCGATCTCGAGCAAATACATTAGTCGGCCCAGACCAACCAAGCACAGGTAAGCCATAAAGAAGAACTGATGAGGCAGTTACAGGTAAAGTTGAATTTTGTCGAGAGCCAGGTTATAGATATCAGGATATTCAAATCCCAAGCCATTTAAATCCAAAAAAGAGTGTCAGTAGCTCAACAAGATTTACTTGCTAAAGTGGAGGCCATCCAAAACCATTGCAGGACCATTGACCAAGTACTAGAAGACATTTCTTTGAGAGAAAGAGAAGCTGGAGTGGCTCGGGTCGCTTTCCAAGAGGCTGTTATAGCCACGACAAAAAAATAAATGGTCAGTAGTTCCAAGCTTTCCATCCCAGAGAAAACAAGAGGTAATATCTTGCTGAAGGCGTGGGAGCGTAATATATCAGAAAGCAGAGAACGAGCTAAAGAAATGAGAAATTCTTGTGAATAAACTTTTGGCTTGATAAATGAAAGTTTTTCGGATCTCGACAGGGAAAGAAGTGTTGGGACACTAAGCTAGATCTATATAGCCAAGCACCTGCTCAATATCAAGGAGAACGAGGAAAAAGAGCAGGCTGAAATATCATAGATAAGCCAGACTGATATAGTCCAAGTGGATAAATGGTTAATAAAACCTAGTGTATAGTTATGTTCTATCATCACTGAAGACCGACAAGTAGGAGGAAGGTTGCCACAGTTAGCAAAGGATTGTTACACTTTTGAGGCAAACAACCAACTAGAGCCTTCCAGGTTGATAGCCCAGTTGGTGGAGAGGTGCGTCACTTGCACCAATCAGGCGAAGGGGCAGGTTTTCGGTGCCAAATAATGACAAGTGTCTGCATGTTCTATTTTTAGAACCCAAAGAGTAAATAAAGGAAGGTGCTCTACCTACATGAAGGAAGACAAAGACAAAGAAGCAAAACTCTTAAATTTCCCATTTTGTAACTGAATACTTCTGGAACGATTGAGATCTGAATGTTTAGAAGTTTGTATAAATATGCATTTTGATGTGAGAACCGAGGCTGGACCTTTCTTGGCTGATTGTAATAGAGACTTTCTTTCTTTGAAAATTAATACAAAGAAATCCAAAGATTCCTGATTCCTTGAAGACTGAGCTATGAGTTTTGTTTTCTTTGTTATCTTACATTGAATTTCATTTCGCATATATTTATGATGAATGCTTAGCTACAATTTAGTGCAACTTCTACTGTGGTGAATTTTTTTTTAGTCGTCTAATTGCTTGTAGTTTTTCCTTTGTATCAGCTATTAGCAGGTACAAGACCTGTGAACTTTTTAGATCTCTATATTTTATGCTTCATCATATTACTTCTTGCCTTTTTCTTCTTCTGTTTACAGGGAGAGATTCTCCCTTGATAGGAGCCTCACATTGTTGACGGCTTAATGTTTTCTCACATTTCATGCATGATTCTTTAAAAAGTTAACTCAGTTACGATATAAGGCCTTTGTTTTGTGTTCTACCTTTAACATCGGATTTCAAAAGTTCTCTTTTATACTGTAAAAAAAAAATTGAAGTAGCATTTTAAACCTCGAACTTTCTTTTCATTTTCTGTCCCTCCATGACTGTGCCCTTTGCAAGAAAGCCCAACATTGAACCTGGCCTATCAGATCAAACCAGGATCGCTTTGAACCTTTTTGACACCATACTTAAAACCGCCATCACCCGGGTCGAACTTGAACGTTCATGGGCCACAATTGAATGGGATATAAGTATCCATGAATGTTTGGAAGCGGGATAGAGACAACTTAGAAATCAGCCTTAGCTTCCTTTTCCCGAAGGTTGATTTTTTCCCCTTTTTATCTTTTACTCACTTTCGAATGACTAGACCCTGTACTTTCTATCCTTAAGTACAAACTCCGAAACAACACATGGAAGGGATTTAATTTATGTGGTGGTTCATCGGTTGACCACGTTCATGAACTTCTTCGCTATTTTATCATAGTATAAGGCACCACATGTGGCAGGGTTGTTATTTAGGGAGGTGTTTAGACTCCATGGTTTTCCTAAGTACATTATTAATGAATTGAACAAAACATTTATCAGTGTATTTTGGTAGGATCTGTTCATATTAGCAGCACCATAGTTGAATCCTAGTACCAATTATCATCCTTAGATGGATGGTCAGACAAATATTGTGGAAAAATGAGTTGAAGGGTATCCACGTAATTATGTGTCAAGATAACAAAACACATGGATTAAGTGGTTTCATATAGGAGATCATTGCTACAACACCACTTGCAATATGTCCATTGGTATGACCTCGTTTTGAGCATTGTATGGTTATGATTCTCCTTCATTTGTGGATTTGACATTTGCGGATAGCAAGGCTCCCAAATACAAGGATTGGATACAAGAGAGCTAGGATATCCTTAAGAATATCAAGGATAACTTGCAGGATGCCCATAACCAATAGATGATTTATGGAAATAGGCATAGGGTGGATTGCAATTTTGAGGTTGGAGACTTGGTTTTATTGAGGTTGCATCCATACAAATAGTCTTCATTGAAAAAAAATGGTGCAAAAAAATTGAAACCATGCTTTTATGGTCCCTATAGGGTAATCAAGAGAGTTGGGGAAGTAACATATGAGATTGAGCTACCAGAGGGGAGAAAGATCCATAATTCTTTTCACATGTCATGCCTCAAGAAGGCACTGGGACAATAAGTCACTTCTTCAACACAATTACCCCCACTGGACGATGATGGGAATTTGGAATTGATTCATGTGGAGATTCAAGATGTTAGAGGGAGAAAATTGAGGAGTAGAATGAACACAGAGTATCTTATCAGGTGGAGAGACCTGCCAGTGGAGTATGCTACATGGGAAGGAGATTAGATTTTGTATCACCCTAGCTTAGAATTTCTTGAGGGAAAGAAATCTCGAGAAGGGACGACTGTAATGTACCTTTTCAAATGATCACCCCAAGAGGAAGACTTAATAGGCTATTTAATTCTTGTAGGCTATAGTTGGTGAAAAGGGAATTGATTAATTTGTTTATTTAATGTCAATTGGGTGAAAAACCAACATTTAAAGTTGATATTGAGTAATTAAATTAAAAAGGGTGTTATAAAGTGACTTTGGGAGGAAATATTAAAAGATATATTATAAAGTTACTTTATAATTAAATATTGGAGTGGAAAAGATGAAAAGGGGTATAAAGTGCAAATGAAAGTTCATTCTCTCATTATTTATGATATTTTATCAAATCGATTTGAATATATCTTGAAGCTTTGTGGATCTGGGACTAAAAAACCTTGAGAATATTGGATTCTATGGTGAAATTAATCCACCCTAGCTGATCAAGAAGGAAATATTACTCATATATTTCACTGGATTTATTGTTGAAGAAGTAGAATCATCATTTTTCCAAGTTTTGGGAGGTTTTGCAGGGTTATGAGTGTTTGAGGAAGCTATTTCATCTCAGATCGAGCTACAACTATTTTCATCCTTTATTCTTCTTGGTCATACCATCATTGTCAAATCGTGGGAACCCTTGAGAAGGGATGTATCTCTGTTGGCCACTCATGGGAGTTTAAAAGAGGGATGTGTCTCTCTATTGTAGTTCGTGGGGATTAAGGAAGGGGATACCTTCATTGACAGGTTGTGTGCAAGGAGGAAGGGGCCATATCATTTCAGCAACACGTGGGGATATTAAAAGGAGGTCATACTAGCTCACAAGGGGGTCGATCTAGTATACAAGTGACTACTATAGAAAGGGTTTTATAGTGGTTACATGTGTTTTTCATGGTGTATTATTGCTACCATAATTGTTGTGAAAATATTGTTCACTGTTGGGTATTGTCTGAAGGGTTAGATATGCTATTCTTCATCTCGATTTTCTCTTTGATTTGTGCCCAAATCAACTATATATCGTTTGTATTCTAGGAACTATTTAGAGCATTAGTGGTTTCCCAAAGCATGGTTATATTCAGGGGTATCGTTGTCATGCCTCACATCTGAACTCATCATCAAATCATGCCCTTTATTTGATGGTTCATGGAGAATAGAAGGAGGATTCTTCAACACAATTATTATTGCCAAGAGTTGTGCCTTACAGTAGAACATACCACCTAGAAGGACATCATTATAGTTCATTTATTGTTGCCCAAGAGCTGTATATTACAAGTAAAAAATAATATATAAACCATAACTGTGATTTCCAGGTTATTGTTTTTTATGCTTGATTGTATTTGCATATTTATTGCTACTATTACAATTGGGAATAAAATTTTTATCATTTCACAATTTACATGTAAACCTTGGTTTTCATATTACATAGAATAAAACCTTTACATGTGCCAAATATATGATGGGTCTACTATGATTTAAAAAAAAAAAGAGATATGAAACAAATAAACAAAAAACCCTATCAATAGTAAACACAAGCATATCAGTGGACCATTAAGCTGATCTTACCTTACATCCTTTCTTATACAAGCGTTCACAAAAGTGTTTGATTTTGTGATTGTATCTAAAGTTTATTATTTTTAACACTTCAAAATTTCTCCAAAGAAAACGTGGCTCAGTGGTTATGAAATTTATTATTATTAATGTATATATAACCCATCAAAATGTTATATTTGAAATTACAAAGTATGCTTACTTTTACTTTCTATTGAATTTTTAACATTTTAAATAACTGGAAGGGCAATATTTTATTTAGATTTTTTGTTTTGAAGTGTGTACCTAGTTTACTCTTGTCAATTGAAGTACAAATTATTTTTCAAATTTTCATCATGGAAGGTGTAAGACCTGCGACATGGATATTGGGAACACACTCTTCTAACACATAATGAAATGGAGGAGATCAGGCAGACATGATGCTTGCTGCGAATGAGGAGATAAAGGTATTCATATAGGGGAGAGTTGGGGTTCCTTGGGAACGTGATGTGCCAAAGGGGGGCTCCACCCAAGATGCTTTACGACACAAGTCAAACTATAGACAATTTTATGAGGGGTTGATGGAAATACTTGGGTGCTCCAACAATGAAGGAAAATAAAGTAAGGCAGGGGGGACACACTTAGGAAAGTCGGCTTGACTCACCTAAGGGGCATACACATCCAAGATGATGAGTTAGTTAGATGGATGGGGCACGCCAGTCCAAGAGGCATGTCGGTTGATGGGTGGGCATGTGGGATAGATGGGCATACTAAGTCCATGGAGGGGTGAGATGACCGGTTGAGTGTTATGATTCGTGAAGGGACACAACACACACAAGAGACATGAAATTTTGCACAAGTGACCCTTGGATTCCATATCAGAGAAAGGGTGCACAATCAAAGAAGGAATATTGGAAGAAATTAGAAGATAAGGAGAGAAAGAAGAGCACTGCAGTTCTTGTCTCTCCCTCAAGGAGCCAAGTCGCTCCACATGGGAGGGGTTGTTCTTCCTTGAGGAGAATTCAATGGATAGAGTTGGGAGAGCTTCCATTGGGATGATTTTGGAGAAGTCTGGAAATGCAAGTCTGTTAGAGGCATGTGTGAGGTAGAACCAAAATTGATGAAGTTTATGGAAACAAAGAGAAAACAATACTGAAGTTGAGGGCATGTCTAAGGTGCACCACAGGAGGCTGCGGATACAGTTGCAACAAAGAGAGTCTTGGTGATGAATTTGTGTATGAGTGCCTTCGTGAGGTGAGGAAAACCATTTGACCCTACCGAAGTTGTAAACTAAGTCGATAGTTCTCATATTCTAACTGTTTCACAAAAACAAACACTTGAACAAGTATTAGGAATGGTTTGTGCCGCCCACACTATATCTATGTTTCTCTTTTTTATTTCACTGTTTTTCTCTTGGATTTCTTGTTCATGTATGCATGCTTAAAAATGACTAAGTGTTAAAGTTTTTTAAAAATGTCTAAGTCTACAAGAGTCACACTAGAGTAGGAGTGTGACTCAGTGGTAGAAGATAATAGAGTATGGGTATGCTCTAGGTGAAGAGGCATAGTTCAGATGAAGTAACCTTGGTGTTTCCAAGAAGCCAAGTGAGAAACATCATTGTGTCGCACATCCTCAAGATGTGTACAATCTCAAGCCACATTGTGGGGATGTGACATATGGTATCAGCGTTGATTCGTTGCATATTTTGGAGAAGGGTTGGGATCTCTTCACCACTATCTCGAGGATAGATGGTATTAGAGAAAAAATTGAAGGAATTTTGTTGCGAAGGAATTTTAGTGGAATGTTCATAGACTTGGTGAATGGTTCAGTGCATCGAACTTGTTCATTGTAGAATTTGCATTAGACTTACGACAAAGGTTCGGTTGACGGTGCAATGGGAAGGTAGGCCGGGGCACACACCTTGTGTAGATTGAGAGTAGATATGTAGTGAAACGAAACACATGGATAGGGTGGGTGATCGTAGAACTCATCGTAGAACTTGTTGCAGACTTGATCGCAAAGGAATACTTTTTTGGTTTGATTCATGATGGAGGTGAGTGCCAAACCTGTTGTGCACACCTTAGAGAGACTTGGAGCAAAGTTCCTTGGGTGAAATGAGCACTTTGGAAAGGAAGATAAATGCAGGATTTGTCGCATGACTTGTTGCATATCTAACCATAGAAGTAATCATAAAAGTGAAACACATAGGGTGATCATAGAAGTGATTGCGAAGGGGAGCAGTTCTAGGTTGCAACAAGGTGAAGAAATTGGGTGTGTTGGAATACTTGGGGTAACCTAGACTAGATTCACATCAGGGAGTGGTTGGGAATGTTTCCATCATGATGTCTTCATGTCATGCATCATTGAGAAAAAAAGTTGGTTTGAGATGGCTTGTTGGATGATATCACAACCATCAAAGGAGATATATCTGCGTAGAGTAACTACAATAGTATATTAGCAAAAATATAAATTAACGGTTGGGCGTTGGATGCATAGTTCCTTGAAGTGGAAATAGTCAAGGTGCAGAGAAGGAAAGACATTGGAGATGAGTTTGACAAGTTTCATGTGAAGTTTGGACTTAGATGTATTTCAGAAGTGGACGAATGGACTCATCCTTTTATAGCAGTGAAGGTCTTGCAGGTTTGTGGACATGTAGACAGTGAATGAGGGGAGTTCATGTGGAGATTCGGTTGCTTGGGAAAGCGGAGCTCCAAGACAACATACTTAGAACATGGTTGCATTGAAGAATGTTGTTGGAAAGGTATGGTTGGTTTCAATTTATTGCATTTCCTAAGTGTTGCACTGAGTTCTTTGAAGGGAATTCAGATGACTTGGTGGTTCAAGTGCAATCCATTTCCATGGTGAAAACTTGCAGACTTGAGGGTGACTTAGGAGGTGTAGATTCGAAGAAGTCTTGTAGTAGTTTGATATTCCTTAGTTGGGTGAATGTGTAGAGATATTGGAGCAACCTACTTGGACGAGTCCTGTGGTGGACCTAGGAAGATCCTGATGTAGCCGTGGAGGTGGCTTGAGGAAGCTAACTAATTCTTTGATGAGGTGCATTGGACATGTCGTTTCGGTGAAGTGGGTAGTGAAGTTGTTTCATGCCGAGTTGGGAGGATGGATGATGCACCACAGTGCTTGGTGCCTTAGTGTAACACCCCAGGTTTTGAGCCCCATATTAAATAATGTATTTTTTTAATTGTTAAGAGGCCAGAGGGCCCAAACAATTAAAAGAGGACATTGTTCCTAAGAAATGTATTGTTTTGATCATTATTAATAATAAACACATCCTAGGAGGTTCTTGATTCCCCACAAATTACTTAAACCTGCCCCTAGTCTATTGGGGGGTTGGTTCATTCATTTTATTCACTCATTCACTTGCTCACTATTTCATTCGTTCACTCACTTACTCACTCGTTCATTCATTTAATTTTTACCTATCACTCATTCATCCTTCCTCATCGGTGTCTTGGCTTGGGGAAAGGTAAACAAAATGTTGAAGAGTAGCCATGGTATTTTTGGTTGTATAGGTCGCTGGTGTAATCCAGCCATGACTTGAGGCCTACATGTCTGAGATGCATTGGCATGTGTCCAACTTTGTTCACAACTACGAGTCTTGAGAGTTCCATCATGGAGATTCTGGACCAGTTGCGTTGGAGCCCTGGAAGGAGAAGGACTGCCTGAGGGACTGCGTGGCAGAGAAGGGTGGAGGTCCATTATCTTGGGTGGTACAGGCTGTGTAGAAGAGAGTTGGGTACTTGGATTGTTGTGAGTGTTGGGAAAGCCTCTGAGAGCTCAAGTGATGACTGGTTTGGGAAGCCAAGTAACACTCTGGAACCGTCCTTGTGGATTCATAGCCCTGGCTCGAGGGTGACACTGTTGTTGAGATTTGGAACAGTAGTGTCTACGGTTGGGTGGAACATCCTTGGTCTACAGCCAATTGGTGTATTCTTTATAAAGATAAGTGCTCTCAGTTATGGTATTATTTACCAGTATATGAATGTATTCCGATGTGTATTTATTTATCGTTTAATTGAATATTTAGAATATGCAAGCTTGTTGGTTATTGTTGTGCATGTCATTATATCTTTTCTTTTATGCATCCTTATTAATTTAAAAAGGTATCGGTAAGAGAAAGAATTCCAAGGGTGGGCTTGAAGGTAGCATACCCCAGCCTGTGGGTGGCAGGGTATGTTACAAATTGGTATCAGATCTTCTGGTTGAAACACTGGGCCGGTATGGGTCGGGTGTTTTGGTTAGATTCTCGTGGTTGAGATCGAATTCTGACCTTGAAGTTGAAAATCTCAGGAGGAATGGCATTGCGGAGTCTATGCATGAGCTAGAACGTCAGAGATCCTCTATAAGGGATCGAAGGATCGTGACCGCCCCTTTCGAATTCGGAAGCGATCGCCATTGTGGATCAAGAGAGATCCAGGATCGTTGGATCAAAGGGAAGGTGAACAAGGGCCGTCCGATGAAGGTGAAGCAAAGGTTAAGTCACAACCGTTAGATCTCATTGGAGAGAAATTTACAATGGGGAGGGATTGCAGGGATCAGGAAGAAAATTAACGTTTATGCAAGTTGTGAGATCACAATCACTCAGGATCGTTGATATTCCTAGATCAACAGATCAAGGGTGGATATCAATCCCACTACGGATGAGCATCTTCACTTTGCAGAGATCGATAAGGAAAATAAAGAGTGAGTGAGTTGAGTCTTCGCAATCACTCATGGTCGTTGATCTTCAAGAAAGGGACATGTGTCGACAGATTGACTAGTTTAGAAGTTTGGTGTTCAGGAGAAATGGAGTGTGTTGATGCACAAACTCTCAAAGTCCCGATGTCTAGAGTTCATCCAGACAGTTCATCAAAAGGGACATGTGTCAGAAGATCAGATAGTTCATAAGTTTAGCATTAAGTAGAAATGGAGTGTGATGATGCGCAAACTCCCGAATTCCGGAGTTCATCCAGACCGTTCATCAAAATGGACATGTGTCGGTAGATTGACTAGTTCGGAAGTTCAACGTTCAGGGGAAATGGAGTGTGTTGATGCACAAACTCTCGAAGTCCCAAAGTCTGGAGTTCATCCAGACCGTTCATCAAAAGGGACATGTGTCGACAGATCGTCTAGTCCGGAAGTTCAACGTTTAGGATAAATGGAGTGTGTTGATGCGCAAACTCCCAAAGTCTAGATTTAATATGAACCGTCCGATAAGGGAGACACATGTCTGCAAATTGGTCAGTTCAGGAATTCAAAGTTTGGGAGAATTGGAATGTGTTGATGTGAAATCTCCCGAAGTCTCGAAGTCCATCGACCGTTGGATAGAGCAGTGGGTTTCAAGAGTTTTGAGGACAATCATATCTGCACATGGGTGATTGTGAGCCGTAGATCTCACAATGGTTCGAGAGTTCTTTGTTTGATAGGAACAAATTTTGCTAAGGTGAAATCTTCTGAAGCTCGAAATTTCGAAGTGACGTGGCTCGCTGATGTCACCTAGGATGATGTGGACACATGGGATGTGTGCCACATGTCAGTAAGTTTTGAACCTCTGGAGGATTGAAATGTCAGTTAGAACATGGCACATGTCACCCGCCTGATTGGGACACGTGTCTTCTTTTAGTATTTTTCCACGTGGCGACAGATCGTACAGTCCGGAGGAAAAAGATGTGGCAGTTTGCGTTGGGTCAAGAACTCCCAAAGACCCGAAGGACATAGTACATATAAACTATTGATTCCAAAAGACACACGACAGTAGATCTTGTATTCCGCAGACTTGGTACTTTGGGGTTTTTCAGGTCTCTACAAGTGAAAAGAGTTGAAGCCTGAAGTCGCGAAGGCACACAGACTGTCGATTTAGGATCCCTTCAGGACCTTTCTCAACCATTGGATCAAGAAATGTAAGGATAGGGTAAGAACTTCAGAGAATTTTCACTCCAGGGGAGTTGAGAAGCACGAGAACTGAATGTCCCAGACCCCCGGAGCGTCGAATTAATAGAGGACCGTTTGTCCCAACAATTGATTAAGATGCAGACCATCAATCTCATGAAGCCTCCAGATGGGGGCATGGTCGTCCATTTGAAGGGAGATTAAATATCAACTGTTCGATCCTTTTGGTGGAGATAATGGATATTTCGGTGAAGGGTAACTCCAGGAGGAAACAAGAGTTGACAAAAAATAATAGACGAAGGGTGAAGTCTAGAGGACTTGGTCCCGACACCGGTCCCATGCATAGAATGAAATTCTGTATTAGCCAAGGATGAAAAGACACTATTATTTTGTGGAGAATGGGGATATATTCTTCATGAACAAAGAAGAAAAAAAAAGGGACATGTAGCATTGTTTGAAAAATTTATGCATATGCATAATTATAACAAGATGTTCACTTGCACATTTTGCAGAATTAAGAGATTTAAACAATTCATCTTGGAATGAATATTCGATAGATGGAGGAAGGTGAGGGAGCCTCCAGCCGTGATAGAGAGGCCGAAGGCCAGAATACCAGATTTGGTAATGTAGAGATAGAGTCCAATAGACACAAGGGTATAGGAGAGAAAGAAACTGTAAGAAACCTGAAAATATAAGTACAGAGCTACAAATCAGACAATGATAGACTGATGGTAGAACAAGGTCAAATAAATGCTCGAGTGTTGTAGAGCTTAAACCAATTGCAGAGGAAAACAAGGAATGAATCCGAACAAGAGGAAGAATGGAGGTATCGTGAAAGAGATGGTTATTCAAGAAGTGCTAGCGAAACTCATAGACATCACTCACCTCCTTACTCATCAAGAAATTTTTATGCATTGGAAGATTCCATAAGTAGTCCAGAGATGTCTCCTGTTAGGCACCAAACAAGAAGACATGAATTGGATAGTTTGCAAGGAGAGTTGAGGAATATCAAGCCACCAACCTTTGATGGTGAAAGAGAAAGGGAAGATGATGTTGAGGAATGGTTTCTTGGACTCAGGAGATTATTTCAATTGCATAACTATTCATCAAACCTAGAAGCCAGAATTGCCACCTACCATTTACACAGGAAAGTTGCAATGTGGTGGGATCAACTGAAGCAAGTTGAACATATTAATGAGAATAGGATCACTTGGAAGAAGTTCAAGAAGTACTTCTAGAAGGATTACCTCTCATATCATTTCTATGAAAATAAAATGTAGGAGTTATTTGAACTCACGCTGGGAAGCATGACTATGGCAGAATATGAGAAGAAGTTCTTGGGGTTTTTAAAGTATGTCAGGTTCATTAATGATGATACGGTGAAAATACAAAGATTTCTAAGTGGACTTCCAACCTTTTATAAATAAAATATTAGGTATGATGAGCCCAAGACCTTGACTGAGGCCGTCAGGAAGGATAAATACTTGTATGAGCAAGGCCATGGAAGAGAATCCCTATAGAAATCTTGGAAGGATAAGAATAAGGATAAGTCCGATCAGAGGAGGAAAGGATTCAAACCTCCCTTCAATAGGAATGAGCCTAATAGAAATCATCAAGATCAATATGCTAAGGGTGAATCCAAGAAAGAAGACTCCTTGGGAAAAAGGGGAAGACCACCAATCCAATGCTGGGGATGAAAACAAGATCACATGTACAAGGATTTCCCACACATAAATCACAGAGTGAAGACTGTGCACAACGTCCAAGAGGCTACAACAGTCAAAGATATGGGAAGAATTTATGAAGCTTTAGATGATCGACAAGCAGAGTACCGATCCAATATGATCAAAGTGAAAGGTAAGATCATAAATCAACCTGTTTCTATTTTAATTGATTCAGGAGAAAGTCCTTTTTACATTGATCCTAAAATAGTGGATAGATTACATTTGGAGAAAAGTAAGCTTGGAAAATCAAGTTTGGTTCAGTTAGCCACTGGAACCAAAAAGAGAGTCCATGATATGGTCAGAAGTTGTTCCATAAGTCTTAATGGTGTGAATACTAGAGTTGATTTTAATATCATACCCTTCAGGTCTCATGATATTCTAATTGGAATGGATTGGTTAGACAAGCATCATGTTGTCCTAGATTGTCATAGCAAGACATTTACCTGTCTTGATGGAGATGGAAAACAAAACTCTGTGAAAGGAGTTCCAAAACCCATCTCTATAAGGGAGATTTCAGCCTTACAACTTAAGAGATGTTTTAGAAAAGGATGGAAATTGTATGGAGCTCATGCGAAAGATCTAGAAAATATAGAGGGGCCCAACCTTGAAGATTTATCGATACTACAGGAATTTGAAGATGTATTCCAAGAAATACCAGGGTTTCCACCAATAAGGGAGATAGATTTCTAAATTGATTTAGTTCCACGAGTTGCCTCGGTGTCAAAAACACCTTACAGAATGAACACACCAGAGTTAAAAGAATTACAAATGCAGTTGGAGGAATTGTTGAAGAAAGGGTACATACGTCCAAGTGTTTCACCTTGGGGAGCACCAGTAATTTTTGTCAAAACAAAAGGATGGAACCTTGAGGCTGTGTATTGACTTTCAACAACTGAATACGTATACTATAAAGAACAAGTATCCTCTACCTAGAATTGATGAACTCTTTGATCAAATAAGAGGAGCAAAGATCAAGGAAGAAGAGATTCATAAGACAACCTTTAGAACCAGGTTTGGGCATTATGAATTTTTAGTGGTTCCATTTGGACTAACCAATGCACCAGTTGTCTTTATGTGCTTAATGAATGACATATTCAGAATTTTTTTGGATAAGTTTGTCATAGTATTCTTGGATGACATACTTGTCTATTCTAAGTCTGAAGAGGAGCATGAACATCGCTGAAGACTGGTATTGCAAGTGATGAGAGAACATCAGTTGTATGCCAAGATGAGCAAGTGTTTGTTTTATCAAAAGCAGATCCATTACTCGGGACACATTATTTTAGATCAAGGCATAAAAGTATATCCAGAGAAGATTGAAGCCATTAGAGGATGGACAACACCCAAAAATGTGTCAGAAGTCAGATATTTTATGGGATTAGATGGTTACTACAGAAGGTTCATAGTAGGGTTCTCTAAGATTTCTCATCCCATCACTTCTTTACAAAAGAAGGGAACTAAATTTTAATGGACACCTAAGTGTGAAGATAATTTTAATCTGTTGAAGGAATTACTTACTAGTGCACCTATGTTAAGGATTGGATAGATGCATGTAAGGAAGGACTTGGGGGAGTCCTCACGCAAAATGGACATGTCATTGGTTATGAGTCCAGAAAGCTTAAGGAACATGAGAGGAACTATGCCATGCATGACTTGGATCTTGCTTCCATTGTCCATGCCTTGAATATGTGGAGGCATTATCTCATGGGGAAGAGATTTGAATTAAGGACATACCACATTGGCCTGAAGTATATTTTTGAACAACCAACCTTGAATGCCAGGAAAACAAGATGGTTGGAACTTTTGAGTGAATATGACCTCGATATCAAGCATATCAAAGGAAAAGAGAATAAATTTGTCGATGCACTTAGTAGAAGAGTGCATCTCATGCATGGTACTGTTGTTAGTATGCATCAATCAGACTTGAAGAGCAGAATTTTAGATGATCTTGTTATAGATCAACATTACCGATAGATAAAGGAAATATTACAGCAAGGAGATGTACAATAGAAAATAAAGGGGTATGAGATAAAGGAAGATAGATTACTTATGCGTAAGAATATAATCTATGTTCTTAGTTCCGAAGAACTAAGGAATTTGGTATTGAAGGAAATGCATGATGTTCCTTATGCTAGACATCCCGGTTACCAGCAAACAATTACAATAGTAAGAAGCCAATTCTTTTGGCCAAGAATAAAAAAGGATGTTGTTGATTACATCGCTTGATGTATGGAATGTTAGAAGGTGAAGGCTGAGCATAGGCACCCAACGGGTTTGCTGAAGCCATTACCAATCCCAGAGAAGAAATGGGAAGTGATAACCATTGATTTCATAACCAAATTACCCAGGACAATAAGAAATCATGATTAAATCATGGTAGTGGTTGAAAAATTAACAAAGGCTTCTCATTTTGTTCCCATAAAAACAACACATACAATGACTAATATTGTAGAAATTTACATGAGGGAGATTGCTAGGTTGCATGGGATACCTAGGACAATTGTCTTAGATAGAGATACAAAGTTTACCTCCAATTTCTAGAGGGGATTGTTTAAAGTATTTGGTACAAATTTAAACTTTAGCACAACATACCATCCACGGTCATATGGGAAAACAAAGAGGGTCAATTGAGTAATTGAAGATATGTTGAGAATGTATGTGATGGATAAGCCATCTAAGTGGGAAGATTACTTACACTTGGTTGAGTTTTCATATAATAATGGGTATCAAGCTTCATTGAGAATGATCCCATTTGAAGCCTTGTATGGTAGGAAATGTAATGCTCTAGTGAGTTGGGACAACCCAACAGATAGAGTGGTACTTGGGCCAAAGTTGCTCAAGGATATGGAAGACCAGATGGTTAAGATCAAGCAGAATTTAAAGGCAGCTCAGGATATATATAAAGTTTATGCAGATAAGAACATGATAGCTAGATAATTTAAAGTAGGGGAGCATGTACTTCTGAAAGTGAATCCCAAGAAAATCTCTTTGAAATTGGGTAGTTGTACAAAGCTGGTAGCCAAATTCTGTTGTCCATTTGAAATATTGGACAGAATAGGGCAAGTTGCATACATGCTTGCATTGCCTTATTCCATGAATGTGAATAATGTATTTCATGTCTCTTTTCTAAAGAAATATGTACATGATCCTAACCATGTTATTGATTGACATCTGATTCTGGTAGAGATGGAGGGAGACTTTCAGGTCCAGCTAGTGTGGGTATTGGACATAAAGGTCAGAATGGTCTGGAATCGAGTTATAGAGATGGTAAAAGTTCAGTGGACCTGCTACGGTCCTGAAGATGCTACCTGGGAGCATTAAGATGCCATGCGGGCAGAGTACCCACAACTTTTTGAATAAATTTGAGATATTGATCTCTATTTTGTATATGCACTGAGGAAAGTGCCAAAATAAAGGGGAGGGGATGTAACACCCCAAGTTTTGAGCCCCATATTAAATAATGTATTTTTTTAATTGTCAAGAGGCCAAAAGGCCCAAACAATTAAAAGAGGCCAATGTGCCTAATAAATGTAATGTTTTGATCATTATTAATAATAAACACATAGTTGGTTTCTATATGGACAAGGAATGGAGTTATAGGGGGCTATGATTCCACAAGAGAGGGGGCTTGAGGGGATAGATGTTTATTTCCTATTTTAATTACCCTTTTGTCTAAGGGAGTGGATCAATTACATGGGCTTCTTGGGGGGAAGACTAGGAGGTTCTTGATTCCCCATGAATTACTTAAACTTTTCCCTGGTCTGTTGTCGGGTTGGCTCATTCGTTTTATTCACTCATTCACTTGCTCACTGGTTCATTCGTTCACTCACTTACTCACTCGTTCATTCATTTCATTTTTACCTATCACTCATTAATCCTTCCTCATTGATGTCTTGGATTGTGGAAAGGGAAATTAATTGCTAAAGAGTAGCCATGGTATTTTTGGTTTTAGAGGTCGTTGGTGTAATATAGCCATGACTTAAGGCCTGCATGTCTGAGATGCATTGGCATGTGTCTAGATTTGTTCACAGCTGTGAGTCTTAAGAGTTGCAACATGGAGATTATGGGCAAGTTGTGTTGGAGCCCTGAAAGAAGAAGGACTGCCTGAGGGACTGCGTGGCAGAGAAGGGTGGAGGGCCATTCTCTTAGGTGGTGCAAGCTGGGTAGAAGAGAGTTGGGTACTTGAATTTCTATGAGTGTTGGGAAATTATGTGAGATCTTGAGTGCTGACTGGTTTGGGAAGCCAAGTAACACTCTGGAACCATCCTTGTGGATTCATAACCCTAGCTCGGGGGTGACACTGTTGTTGAGATTTGGAACAATAGTGTCTACGGTTGGGTGGAACATACTTGGTTTGCAGCCAGTTGGTGTCTTCTTTATAAAGAGAAGTGCTCTCAGTTATGGTATTATTTACCTGTATATGAGTGTATTTCATTGTGTATTTATTTATCATTTAAATGAATCTTTAGAATATGCATTCTTGTTTGTTATTGATGTGCATGTCGTTACATATTTTATTTTATGCATCCTTATTAATTTAAAAAGGTATCGGTAAGAGAAAGAAATCCAAGGGTGGGGTTGAAGGTAGCGTACCTCATCCTATGGGTGGAGGGGTATGTTACACTTATCTAGATTCATTGGATCATGCATTTACTTGATAATCACAATGACAATGCTAAAGTTTGGACACTTGCAGGAGGGGCAAGGTAGTCCCATTCTAAAATATCGATGGAGTCAGCAGAGAAGTCGACCAAAAATTGTTGGCAGTCAACCTGAATGTGCAGAAAGAAAACCAAGTGACTTGGGTGATGTTCAATCACCTTTGGTATGGGACAATGGATGAGGTAGAACACACCTTGGTGACTTGCAGATGATTGTGTGATGATTCAAATATTTGGTTGGGGTCGCTGGTTGGAGTTGGAAGAAGTATTGGTGTGAATGTGCCTAAGGCATGGAATTTCTTTGAGGTGACTCATTATACTTAGAGCACTTTGGATAGTTCATTGGGATGTTTTGAGGAGTGTACACACATTGTCCACACTCATCATAGATGTTGAGTTGTGAAGAGGTGACTTGATGAAAGGAGGCGAGGTGAGGAATTTCCTTCGTTTGGAGGATTGTGTATACATGCAAATTTCATCATGAAGAGATTAATAGGACATGAGTGTGTCTCTTGCTTTGGGTATCATGGTTGAGGATGAATCCTAACCATTCCAAGGCATAGAGAGGTATACGCAACAACATGGTTGGGTGATGAAGTAGTGAGGCAAAGGCAGTTTGGACTTGTAGTTATTGGAGTATATTGGATAATTGTACCATGAGGTGAATAATGGAGTCAAGTTGCCACGAATGACTTTGCTTTGGGGTGACTTCATAGTGCAGTAAGGTGAGGGGTGACCTTGCCTTGGTCTGAGATCATTGCACAGATGGACCGAATTTTGGAAGGAATTCGGAGTACAGATGTGTCAGTAGGTTGTAAGTGCAACACTTAGACATTGTGGACATTCCTCTTTATTGACTGCAACATTTTCCTGTTCGTCTTTTCCTGCTTCATTGAGTATTTCCTGATTACCCTTACAACTTTGTCCACTTTTCTCCCGTTCCTTCTTCTCTTCTTCTCTTTTTCTTTCTATAATAAACTATAATACAAGTAATATGATACGCATTATGCATAGTTCAGACTAGTGTGCGGTAGCCTGACTATCCCGATACATTTTCAGCCAACTACCATTAACCAACCCTTCCACAACTTCTCCATTCAGTTTCTCCAATTGAACTGCACTTGCTTCAGACACATATGTGATCACATAAGGACCTAACCAATGCATCAGGAACTTCCCAGGGTGCTGCCAAAACTTCTTGTCATAGAGTAACACTAAGTATCCTTTCTGGAACTTCTTATGTTTAATGTGTCTATCATGCCAAGATTTCTCGCGTGCTTTCTAAACTTGCTGATGGAAACCTAGGAAAAATCATTCTTCTTCCAGTTCTACTAGCTCCAATAGTCTCTTTTCCATGGTGATAAAATATGTAAGTTTTTCCAACACATCAATGGGTAAGCTTGGTACTATGAATTCCATAGGCATAACAACTTCTTGACCATACACTAGTCTGAATGGGGTATGTCCTATCATCTTCTTACTTGTAATCCTGTATGCCCATAACATTGTTGGAATCCTCAAGTCCCAATCATTTTGACTTACATTGCAAACCTTTTTCAGTGCATGTTCCAAGATTTTATTGAAGGCTTCTACTGTGCCATTTTCCCGAGGATGATACATGGTTCTCTTCTGATGATGAATATGGAACTCCTTTATCAAAGTTGTGATCATATTATTCAGAAAATGAGTTCCTTGATTGCTCATGAGTATTCTTTGGAATCCAAACCTTGTAACCACATTTTCAAACAAAAATGGTGCAACTATCTCCGCACTGCAGTATCTGACTTGTTTTTCCTTGACCCATGTAGTTAAGTAGTCTGTCATAGTAATGATGTATCTATCCCATAACCTCTTTGTTGGTGGATTGATAGTCCCAACAAAGTCCACTACCCATTTATAAAAATCTTGTAACGTTACTTATGGTACTAACATCATCTCATCTATCCTAGAAGGCTTCCCATGTCTCTGGCAAACATCGCAACTATGGTAGAATTCCTTAGCATTTTTATGAAGGGTAGGCCACCACAATCCTGTGTGCAAAAATATTGTGAGCTATTTATTTTCTTGTGTAGTGTCCTCCTACAACCCCTTCATGTGATTCTCACAATATCATATGTCTTTCATGCTCTAACACACATGATTGAAAAATACCATCTGCGCCTATCTTGTACAAATTTTTTGCTATCAACTGATAGTCGATTTCTTTCACTAATAGCTGCTTCTTATATGCAACTGTAAACTTCGTTGGAGATACTCCCATACTAAAAAACTGGACTATGTCTACAAAATAGTCGTCAACCATCTGAACTGCAAATTAGTGTGCATTTGGTAAACTGTCATCCAAGTTTCCTGCATCTTCCCTTGAGAGTATGCATGATAAGTGACCCATTCTTGAGTTAAATTTCCCTAGTTTCACGATCACCTCGAATTCATATTCCTAAACCAATAATATCTATCTATAGATTCTCCCCCCTAAGACTGAATTGTTAACTAAGTATCTCAACACAGAGTGGTATGTATACATCTTAAAGTGAGATCCCAACATATATTGTCTAAATTTATGCAAGGCATAGACCATCACTAACCCTTCTCATTCTGTAGTAGTATAATTATGTAATGTAGAGGAAAACTTCCTTCTTGCAAATGCAATCAGATGGTCTAACTCTCCTTCACCTAGGTGGGAAAAAAATTCTCCTAATTCTATAGACAATGCATCCACGTGTACATGAAACTCATTTTTCCAATCTGGAAACACTAGAATTGGTGCAATGATCAACTTCTGCTTCAACGTGTCTAGACCCTGCTGGCATTCCTCATTCTACAAAAACTTAACTTCCTTCTTTATCAATTTCTCCATAGGGGATGTGATTTGTGCATATCCTCTGATGAACTTTCTATAGTATCACATATGACCCAATGTGTCTCTCAACTTTCATACTGAAGTTGGTGGTGGAAAATCAACAATAACAACAATCTTTGTAGGGTCAACTAACAATCCCTATTTACACACCACATGGCCCAACAGAATTCTAAAAGGCGCACAAAAAATGCATTTCTTTAAATTCAATGAGATATGGCACTGCCTACACCTATCCAACATTAAGAATACAGTCTCAAAATGATCTTTCAATAGACTAAATATTGTCCAATCATTTAAGTACACTTCTAAGAACTTATGAATGAACTCTTTGAAAGCTGCAAGAACTACTTTGGAAAATATTGTTGGTTCATTCTTCAACCCAAACGACATAAATGTGTACTTGTAGCAACCCCATTCTATCGCAAAAGTGGTCTTGTGTTTGTCTTCTTGTGCAATATTGATTTGGTGATATCTCAAGAATCCATTTGTGAAAGAGTAAGCTCCCTAACCCCCTACATTCTCCAACACTTCATCTGTAAATGGGGTAGGAAACAGGTCGTGTAAACAAGCATAATTCAACTTTCTCATATCTACACATATCTCGAACCCTCTTGTCTTCCTGTCCTGGACTACCATTGGGCTGATCCATTCTGATTCTTCAACAAGTTCTATAATTCCAGCTTCTAACATCCTATCTATCCCTACTTTTACCTTCTTCTTATACACTGGGTTCAATTTGTATGGTCTCTTTTTCATAGGTTTATCATCTGGCTTCAAGGGAATCTTCATTTCTCCTAACTCTCCAACAATCCCTTTCATCTCTGAGAAAATAGATAGAAACAAATCTTGATATTCACACAATAAATCAAAAATCTTCTCTACTTTTTCCTCGCTCCAGTAGTCTCCTATGTTTGCAAACTTAGGCTTATCCTCTATGCCAATGTTCAAAAAAACGATGAGGCAAGGATGGACACTTGACTTAGTCTTTGGAGTTGAATGAAGTGATAGAGATGTAGATAGAAAATGATAAGTTTAGGAATGGAGATGCACATTTCAAGAGCTATATGTAATAGTTGGACTAGCTACCCAACCAGTGCAAGACTTGAGGCTAGCATTGTGCGGAGACATGGCTGAGTTGGTTGAAGTATGATTGAAGCAAAGAGTCACGTTGAGTTCAACACTTAGACATTTTTGAGGTTTTGATTGAGGTTGTAGCAATAGTTGAAGCAGTAGCAGTAGGGAAACATAGAGTGATCATCACAGCGAGGCAGTGGTAGCTTGGACATTCCGAATAGAATTGGGGAGGAGATATCTTTCCATCATTGCATATAGTTTGGTTGCACACAAATTTGGGTAGATGGGAGTGTGGATGATTGTTGTGCAAGTTGGAAACTTGGGGTTTCCACTTCACAAGGAAAGTTGGGTTTCCACTTTGGTAGAATATGTGGTTTCCGGTTGGCATGAAACTTTGAGTTTCCAACAAAATTAGTTGCAATGAAGGCATGGGTTTGGGTAGAGACTTGGAGATCACATTTTTTGTGGATGTTGTCGAGGACGACAACGAAATTAAGGTGGGGTAAGATGTAATACCTACGATGTCGAGCTTGGGTGAGTGTTCTTCAATTGCAAAATGAAACAAGGGATATCAGGCAGACATGATGCTCGGTGCAAATGAGAAGACACAAGTATTCACATAAGGGAGAGTTGGGGTTCCTTGGGTGTGTGGCGTGCCAAGGTGCGACTCCACCCAAGATGCCTTGTGACACAAGTAAAGTGATGAACAATTTGATGAGGGGTTGAGGGAAAGACTTGGGCGCTCCACCAACAAAGGAAAATCAACTAAGGAACGGGGGGGCACACTTAGGCAAGTCGGCTCGACTTACCTAAGGGGCACACACACCCAAGACTAAGAGTCGGTTATATGGATGGGGCACACTAGTCCAAGAGGCATGTCGGTTGATGGGCGCACGAGCTAGATGGGAGTACTGGGTCCATAGAGGGGTGCGGAAACCGATTGAGTGTAATGATTCACAAAGGGGCGTGACACACCCAAGAGACATGACATTTCATACAAGTGACCCTTGGAGTCCATATAAGAGAAAGGGTGCACAACCAAAGAAGGAAGCTTGGTTGAACTTGGAAGACAAGGAGAGAAAGAAGATCCCTGTGGTTCTGAGGTAAACAAAGAGGGAGAGCTCCCTCAAGGAGCCAAGTCGCTCCACATGGGAGGGCTTATGCTGCCTTGAGGAGGATTCGATGTAAGGAGTTGGGTGATCTTCTCTAGGGATGATTTTGGGGAAGTCTGGAAACACAGGTCTATTGGAGGCATGTGTGAGGTAGAACCAAAATCTATGAAGTTTGTGGAAACAATGAGACAACCAGACTGCAGTTGAGGGCATGTCTGAGGTGCACCACAGGAAGCTATAAAGATGGTTGTGATAAAGAGAGTCTTAGTGATGAATCTATGTATGAGTGCCTTGGTGAGGTGAGGCGAGTCGTTTGACTCCGATTAAGTTGTAAACTGAGTTGATAGTGCTCATATTGTAATTGTTTCACAATAACAAAGTCTTAGTTGGGTATTAGGCACAATTTGTGCCGCCCACACTATATCTATGTTTCTCTTGTTTGTTTCGTTGTTGTTCTCTTGGCTTCTCATGTTCATCGATGTATGCTTAAAAATGACTAAGTGTTAAAGCTGTTCACAAATGTCTAAGTATAGAAGAGTCTCACTAGAGTAGGAGTGTGACTTGTTGGTAGCCTAGAACAGAGTATGGGTATGTTGTAGGTGAATAGGCATAGTCCGAATGAAGTAACCTTGGTGTTGCCAAGTAGCCAAGTGAGAAATGTCGCGATGATCTATGTGCAACAGTAAGACACTTTCAATTTCTTTCAAAGATGGAAAAAAGACGTAGTTTAAAAAAGCGTCTCAAATTTACGTCACATGTAAAACAAATTAATTAGAAAAAATCTAATCTAGGTATACATAAGATTTACTTCATGTGTAAAACAAGTTGATCGGAAAAATCTAATCTAGATATAAATAAGATACATCTTTTTTTCAAAACCTGAATACTTAAAATTATTGGCTTAGTAGCATCTTCAAAATATTGTTTTATTCCTGTAAAATTTTATAATATTTTTTAGTGGTTTAAAAAGAGTAAAATTTCATTCCTATCAAGTATTTTTAATATAAAATATTTGAAATATAAATACCTCAAATACTCCTCTCAAATATTTGAAATATAAATATCTCACTTGCTCACACTTATTTGATGTAATTAATTAATTTTAAACACCCAATTGAAAGAATTTTGATTCAAGCCGTACTTATCTTAATCTTTCAAAATCAAATTCAATTCCCTCTTAAAATATATAAATCCACTAATCCCAAATCGTATGGAGCATGCAATTTCGTCATACTAGGGAAAACTTCATTATCTTGATCTCCCAACATAAAATTTAACGCCGTTTTAAAATAAAGATGATCCCGAGACAAAGAAACATTCGTACCAAGTCTATCGGGGCGTGCAATTTCGTCATGCCCTTCTCAAGCGATCATATTATTTTTCTTTATCTTGATTTCCCAAAATAAAACTCTTTGCCTTCTTTAAATAAAGACGAGGAAACAAATAAACATTAATTGCAAGGAAGTGTATTTCGCGTAACATATTATTATTTCAAAAACTTGGTGACCCTTCATATGGTTATTTGTACCATTTAGTTCAAGATCAATTTAGTGGGGCTTTGGTTCTTTTTAGTTTCAATCTTAATTCAATGG
>SNQJ01S0032849.1:88994-103378 GCA_010110895.2 Picea sitchensis | reverse complement strand
TATCTACATCATCTACATCTATAAGTCTTTCAAAGAATGGAATATCAAAATTTACTTATACCTTGAAGGGGGTTGTCATCTAAAAATGAAGAAGACTTGAAAAATCTTGAAATTATTGCAATGTGAATGTTATGTGTTTAAAGAAAATGGATCAATTTTGAAACACATAAATTAAGGGATTGCTCATGAAAAATACACATAGACAGCAGCATAATCAATGAACATAAGCACATAAAACACAACAATTGATAAAGGAGTTCACCCCTCTCTTGGGCTACATCTCCTGGTCCATCTTCCAATGGATCATTATTATTAATCGCTCAAAGTGCTCAAAAACATGCCTTACAATGCTCAAACTGACCAACCGACTACTCCAATGGCTTCAGAGCATCCAAAAACCCCCATCTAGGTTTCTTTGGCACCTCAATTGGTCGAAAAACGAAGAATTTAGGCCTCCTGGAAGTCCCCCCTTCAAGCTTGTTGTCTCTTCATCTACAAAACACACCCTTGTCCAATGAACCTGGCACACGCAGCGCACATGCAATAAATAAGCGTGAAAACCCGACCCTGCAGGGTGCAACCAGCATATGGTTTTAAAGCGTAGGGCGGTTATGGTAGCCAGCCTATTTGCTTAACACTGGCACATGGGGAGTTACAATATGACCTCGGGCTTTAACCGTTTCCAACCATTTGAAACCAAACTTAAGCCCATTCCACGCTACGTGTGGTCACATGCATAAACCATATAACCATGGATCATAACACAAACCCCGCGTCATTTTAATAGAGGGCATATGACATGGTTGTATGGGCTGTTGAAACATGTGCTCCATAATATAATAATCCCTACTCTATATGGCATGGTCGCATATAAACGTCATCTGACCGTGAATTTTGGGGCTAAGCCCGTGGCAGGCCAACTCATATACAATAATATGTGAAGTGAAATATAATAAAACACACATATATATAACAAAGGAACAAGTGGCGATTCGCAGCAGTGGGCCGAATGTTGGCCAAGCTTATGTGTTGGGGAGGTTCGGGGTGTGAACCCCACGGACTCCAATATTTTAAATACAAACCAAAAGCCAATAGAGGTGTGCCACGTGGTAGCCCATGATTGAGCCACGTGGCACTCACTTGCCCAAATAGTGCCATGTGTCAACTTCCCATTCAAAAACTTTCATCCAATAAATAGCTGCCACATCACCACATATGCGGTGTGCATTACTGCTGCGATCATCTTGTCTGGTTTATCGGTGAGCACCATTTTTACTGTTTGACTTTATGAGCGGATTGCAATATCTCGGCTCTGAGCATCCGTTTGAGGCCAGTGAGTTGCGTTGAGTTTGCAATGTGAGGGCCTCGCCCACTCCTCCGATTTGAAACGATTTTTGAATACTTTTGAATTTTGGCAAAATTTGATCCACGATCGCACCTCCCCATTGGGAAGATTTTGGACCTCCAAAAGACTATTTTCAGTCTATGTGAAGATTAGGTTAAAGTTCCCTCACCCTTCCCAGCCTCAGATCATAGCCTTGCTTGGATTCGTCCCTTTGAAGTTAGCTCGAAGATACTCCACATTTCTCGTTTTGAAGTTGGCATTCTCTACATGGGATGGTGTCTTCATGCAATTACATAAGATAGGAAAATCATCTATGGAAGGAATCTAAACATTCTCTCCTTGATCATCAATAATGGAGGCTCATACAATAAATTCTCAACATTAACAAGCGCTATGCATATAGAGCAAATCTAAGCGAAAAGCATTATTTTTAATCTTGTCGATAATCTTGAAAGGATATGTCGAATTGGTTTCAACTTTTTACCTTACTCCTTTAAGCCTCTCCTTTACGATGTAAAAAGCCAAACTTCATCTCCAACTTTGGAAACTATGATCAACCGCGATGCTTTTCATGTCTACGTTTTGTACTTGGCGACTCTCTTTTCAAGCTGTCTTAGCCACTTGATGTATTATTTGAATTTGTTCAATGAACTTCTTCGCCCTATCAATGTCATATTTGGAAGCCATGACAACAATATATTTTCCAAGATAAAATCTAAAGGAGACTTGAATGAAATAGCCAAAAAAATGCTTCAAATGGCGGCGTTTGCGTCGAAGAGTGCTTAGCGCTTCGATTATGCATCGTGAATGTAGTGTAAATGTTCATCCCAAAGTTTAGGATGCTTGCTACAATAAGCCTGAAGAAGATGCACCACTGTACAACTTACCACCTCGTTTGACCTTCGGTTTGTGGATGAAAAGTTGCTCTTTTAATTTTGAAGATTGTCCATGAGTGCCCATAAACTCGACCAAAAACTTCAAAAATGAAAAATCTCGATATGAAATAATGGACTTAGGCAATCAAAATGAACCCAAACATTTTGAAAGAACAAGCGTACCATTTGTTTTGCTATAACACCTTAGTACAAGGCATCAAATGCATTTTACTAAATCCGTCTTGACTACTGACATAAAAGAGATAATCATATTCTCGTCTGCGACATAGGTAAATACCTACCAAAATCCATGGAAATACTTCCCAAAGGCGAGAAGGAACTAGAAGTGGACTGTACAAACCCAAATTTCGATTGCTAGGTTTTACTCATGTACCTAGCAAGACATCTCGAACTTATATCTGAAACACTTTCATTCATTTTAGGCGGTGTAGCAATATCTGCAAATTAGCCCTTGTCTTGCCTGCAAATGACTGTTTAATAAGAGAAGAGTGTGCTTCCCTTATGATGGTGATTCTTTCCAAGTGGAATACACAACAGATGATACAAAGATTATTATGCACATATTATTAATCCAATTCTTCAACATGGTTAGGTAGCGCGGTAATTATCTAAACATATTGTCGCGCTTTCATGCATTATAGGACTCAGTTTAGAATAGCTGAAGCACCAATAATGAGCCTTGAAAGCATATCAGCGACTTTGTTAAAAATGTCCTTCTTATGCACGATAAAACAAATGAAGCTGAAGAAAACCCGTATTTTTGAAGTGCCTATCTTGTTGTAGCACAATACGTGGCACCGTAAGTATTGCAATGGTTGATGGTCGGTGTGAATAATGGTTTCTTTCCCCAACAAATAATGCTTCCATTTTAACACTTTGAACCAATGCATACAATTCCTTATCATAAGTAGGATAATTAATCGCAACACCATTAAAAATTTCAGAATGAAATTTTGCACCTCTTGTAGCTGCTCCCATTGCATAATTACTTTGCATCATGCGGATTTCAAAAGGTTGTCTTAAATTTGGAAGTGCAAAGAGCTGGCGTTGATCCTTTCTTTCAAAGTATCTAAAAGCATGGTGTTGCTTGCCTCCCCATGGAAAAACTTGCTTGACGCCATCATCATGTGTAATGGGTACAATGGATGAAAAGTTTGCAATAAATTTTCTCCAATATTAGGCGGCTCCCAAAAACTTCTTACCTCCGTCACATTCTTTGGAGTGCGGACCATTCCAAAATGGTGCCAACTTGAAGGATCAATTTTAATTCACCTCCACCAACAATATAGCCTAAGTAAAATAAATTGAAGTTTTGCCAAATTCACATTTGGACAACTAAAAACAATATTGTTCTTTCCTCAAAACATCAAAACTTGTTTCACATGTATAATATGCTCTTTCTGAGAGTGCTAAAGATCAAAATATCATCTAAAGTAGACAATAACACAATCATCGAGAAAGGCCTTAAGACATGGTTATAACTCTCATGAAAGTAGCGAGTACATTGCAAAGTCAGGCATTACCATCCATTTAAACAAACCTTGCTTAGTCTTTAAAAGTTGTCTTCCCACATGTGTGTCTCCCTCAGCAGTCCGGGATGGGATGATATCCCACTCATAAATCTAATACCCAGTGGAAATGTTGGCGATGCAATTGATCAAGCAAATCATCAATTAGGGAAGGGAGGATAACGATTCTTAAGCGTAATTTGTTCAAATCCACGAGAATCAACACACATATGCCGCATTTTCGTCTTTCTTTGGAACTAGCACAGTTGGAGATCCACATGGCGAAGGAGTTGGTACAATAGCCCTTTGTCTAACAACTCGAATTTGTTTTTCCCAATCTGATGTTTTCCATAGCTGACATTCTATACATACCAATGTGTTGATGGACAAGCTTGTTATGGCGAATTTCATGTTGGATTCCTCTTTTGGAGGTAACCCCTTGAGTTCTTTAAACATGTCATCATCTTGACGACTGAAATAGATTGGATTTTAACTTTGGATCACAACCTTGATAGCCGTTCACCAGCATCATTTTAGGTTTGATCATTAAGATTACAAAATTCTTACTAGCATTAACTAACCTCTTCATTTGTCAGCATTTATAATTGATGATTATCTTCTGGTATGAATTTTCTAACAATGTACTCAGCCAACCCATGCTTTAACTTATTCTCATGTGATGAAATAGCTCTATCGATACAAAATCTGGGCTTCCCAACACAATACCACGGATATCAGACCAACATCAAGCTCACCTCATCAATGAAATTTGCGGTGATAGAAAACCTAAGTTTACACCTTCTTGTTACCTACAATTTAGCATTATCCACATATCCAACCAAGAGGGGTATGGCTTAGGATGTGGACTGACAGCAATTTTCTTAGCAGTTTCTTGAAATGGAGTTTGTTTGAGATCAGGTATCAAATAAAGTGTCTCTATCTTGGTATCATTTTTGGAAACAACCCTTATATGAAAAAGTTCAATTCTCATTTTCTCTTGTTAGATTCACATTAATTGAAGTATTACTTGAAGAGCTAGTACTTGCAACATAATCATTACCTTGGTAACCCATGGCTGTGATCTTTGTTTCATCCACCCGAATCTGAACCTAAATCATGTTGAATAGTTACAGAAGTCTTTGACTTCCCTTTGACATTTTTTCCAAACTTTTTGGGTCTTCTTCTTTCAGGATGAAGCTTCCATGATGGTCTTCATCATGACCATCTTTTGAACAATCTTTACATGTGAACTTTTCCTCTTTCTTCTGACAACATTTTTCTGCCATTTCCCTTGAACTTTTTATTTCCCTTGTCTCCATGGCTGGATGGCTTCTTGTTACCCTCATGTGAATTAATGGTTCCGCTTTCCCTTGCTTCCAAATGAGTAGCCAGTACACAAACTTCATCTAAATTGAGAGGATTAAACATGAGTATAATTGTGTCTCAAATAACTATGTAAAACTCCAATATATTTGAGCAAGTTTCTGAGAGACAAATCTACTCCCAAAACCAAAGCTCTTCTCCTAAATTCCTAAGTAAAGATTTTCACACTCTGTCCTTTAGCTTGTGTCTAGAATTTTGCATTCCATAGTTTCCTTTTGTTTATATGCCAATGGATAAAATTGTTTTTTAATTGCGATAATGAAATCATTCAAGAAATCAAATTTTTACCATGCTTTTCATATCCTCCTAAGTCTTAGATTCCTGGAAGGCGTGTTGAACCATCTAATCTTGATGAAACAAGCTGAATTTTGGTTTCATCATCTTGAATTTTTGTATTCTACAATATACTTCAATTTGTGATATCGATTATCCCAACTTCTCATTAACTTCTCCATTTGTATGTGCCAATTCAAATTTACATATCAAGCTTTAATGAAGGAATTCTTGAAGGAGTTTTACATGCCTTGGAGGTGGAAGGAGTCTTGAGCTGAGAAGAATAAGATGATGATGGATGAGTGGGTGGTGGAGAAATTACCATTCCTCCATTTCCTATACGGAGTTTGTCACCGCGCTTCCTTTATGCCTTGAAGTTGGAGCCTTCACCACCTAGACCAATGTTTCTTTCCATCAAGATCTTCATCATCTCTCATCTCCATGGCCCGGCCTTTACGAGATAATCATCATCTTAGGGAACACATTCATGACTTTGCATGAGCCATGCTTGGTGAATGCTTCCTTGAAAATTGCGGTGATGGTATATGCTTCCCTCCTTGTCAGGATGAGAACTTGGCTCCATAATTTGACCTTCTCCTCTTATGAGTTTCAACCTTGAGCATCGAGAAACAAAACTTACACAATCAAGTCTTCAAAAACTGACATGTACCAACTTGATCTAAAATGAAGAGAATGAAAAATCTTGAAATTATTGCAATGCTAAATGTTATGTGTTTTAAAAAAGAAAATGGATCATTTTTCAACACATAGATTAAAGGATTCCTCATGCAAAATACACATAGACAACTGACATAATCAATGAACATAAGCACATAAACAACAATTGTCCAAATGAGTTCACCCTCTCTTGGGCATCTCTTTACTGGTCTAGCTTCCAATGGATATTTATTATTAATTAACAAAATTCTTCAAAAATGATAAATGAGTTCACCCCTCTCTTGGGCTACATCTCCTGGTCCAGCTTCCAATGGATCATTATTATTAATTGCTCAAAGTGCTAAAAAACATGCCTTACAATAATCAAACTGACCAACCGACTGCTCCAATGGCTTCATAGCATCCAAAAACCCCCATCTGGGCTTTTTCGGCACCTCAATCGGTCGAAAAACAAAGAAGTTAGGCCTCCTGGAAGTCCCCCCTTCAAGCTTGTTGTCTCTGCATCTACAAAACGCACCCTTGTCCAATGAACTTGGCACACACGCAATAAATAGCGTGAAAACCCAGCACCGGGTGCAACCGCACCAATGGTGCAAACTATAGGATGGTTATGGGCGCACCAGCCCCTAACCCCCTAGCACCTGGGCACATGGGGAGTTACAATATGACTGCGGGCTTTAACCGTTGCCAACCATTTGAAACCAAACTTAAGCCCCTTCCGCGCTATGTGTGGTCCCATGCATAAACCATATAACCGTGGCTCATAATACAAACCCTGTGCCATTTTAATAGAGGGCATATAACATGGTTGTATGGGATGTTGAAACACGCACTCCGTAATACATAAAACCCCGCTCTATATGGCATGGTCACATATAAAATAATACGACCGCGGGTCGGGGCTAAGCCCCGGCCCGACCCCCTGCCATATACAATAATGTGCGAATTGAAATATAATAAAACACACATATATAACAAGGAACAAGTGGCGGTGCAATGTTCGGGCGGATGTTTTGAAATCTTATGCGGTGGGGAGGTCCGGGGGTCGAACCCCACGGACTCCAATAATTTTAAATACAAACCAAAAGCCAATAAAGGGGTGCCATGTGGCAGCCCATGATTGGGCCACGTGGCACCCAATCACTTGCCCAAACAATGCCACGTGTCGACTTCCCATTCAACAACTGTCATCCAATAAATAACTGCCACGTCACCACATGCACGGTCATATGGCTCTGCCACGTCAGCCTGTACGAACTGTACAGTCAACACCATTTTTTTTACCTATTTGACTTTATGAACAGATTGCAATATCTCTCTCTATCGACATCCGTTTGAGACGAAACGAGTTGTGTTGGGTTCACAACGACGAGGCCTAGTCCCTCGTCTGGTTTGAAGCGATTCCGAGCACTTTGAATTTTTGAGCAAAATTTGATCCCCTGATCAGGTTGCATGGATGCTTGATGAAGATGCATCTCCTGTGGGAAACTTCCGAAGGATCTGTGCAAAGTTGTCCATCATTTCATTTCTTTGTCATGCAAGGGCTTCCTCGAGTAACATTTTAAAAGGATCTCCTACTCCATCATATTTATTCTCATCCCCCATGGGTTATTTACAGGCTTGATGTGGCCGATCTTGCAAAGGCTCGACTGGTTCGAGTCCCAACTTCTTGTACCTAGATCTTGTCGGGGATATGCACGAAGAAAAATAAATGAAAAGTATACCACTCTGATACCACTGATCTGGATTTATGAGTGAAACGAAAGAAATAATAGACTGAATACAATAACACAGAGATACAGAGAACAACAAAATATATCTAGTGAACAATAACTTCTATTGAATAAATAAAATAGGCTGAAACTATAAAAATGTAGAACTGAAACAACCTGCTCGAATGGTGGTAGCTATATCTGAGAAGAGATGTGGCTTCTATGCACATCCGTCTGAGAAAAATTCTTACAATGAGGCTCCATAGGCCTTTTTAACATTACTCATGAATTCCAAAACTCTAGGCATCCAAAAAGCTAACCCTAGGAGATGAAACACCAAAAGTTATGTGGGCCGTGATGGGTAAGTTGGTACCTTAACTTCTCGGGGTTGTAACTTTTGCATATGACCTTCGTTTTAGGTGTGTGATAGCTCATTGGAAAGGTGTTTTTTGAGAAATACACATTATGCCATCAAACTATAGCTATGTCTATAGTTTGATTATGGCAAGACAAAAATCATCGTTTAGGGCCCCAACACGACCCTGGGAGTATAGAAAGATGTACTAAAGCTGTGTAGGGATTCAGACAACCCCGGATTGTAGAACCCACAATTGCAAAGAATTACAGAAGAGCATGTTGAACTAAAAATTGTCAAGAGGAGCCAGTTGGAATAGGTGGGTGGCCATCAATATCCACCTAGATCATTAGTTGAGTTGGCCGATAGGGTCAAGTTGCCTAATTTACCTCTATATTTTTGGAATTATAAAGGACTCAAGGCCATCAGGGAGGTTTTGGGTTCTTTCATTTCTGTGGATGAGAGGTACAAGACTAGTGGGTATCGATTGGTTTCTTATATTCTTATGGATATGGACCCTCATAATGGGTTATTTGAATCTATGGATCTAGTTCATGGTGATAGGAAGTACACACAAACACTTTATTGTGTTAATATTCCTTTTCATCGTGCAAGATGTCATCGAGTTGGTCATGTCGTTAAGGATTTTGATTTAATTTTTTATGACAATGATCCAAAGAAGGATCAGGAGTTGTCGGTGGCAAAGGGTTCATTCAGTCATAGTATTCATATTCCTCAAGGTGAGCAGGGGTCTCCTTTTCCTATATTTTAGAAAGTCAATGAAATACCTAGTATGATTTGACCAAAGGATTTTCTAGATATCAATCAAGAGGAAAATGTGGGGATCATTCCATTCATATTGATTCAAATGGTACTGGAAAAAGTTCTTCCAAAGGACCTTTTTGGTTCTGATCTTGCCACATTTCTCCCTCGTAGTGGTCAAATATCCAAGCTATTTCGGTGGAGAGATCATATAAAAATTTAGTCTCGAGTTATTCACACTCCTCTCTTATCCCTCCTTCAATTTTTTAGATTTATATGTCCGTAAGGGAAATTTGGTATTTGAGAATATGCATTCCTCTAGAGCTATCATTGGGGGGTTCCTTTACTCATTTATGTTATGGATCTGGGTGCCTCTAATTCAAGGGTATATTTTTCAAAGGAATTCGAGTCAAAATCTTTGGAACTACAAGGTAAGTTGAATCTAAGTGGTTCAACCTCCTCATCCTCCTCTTCAAGGTAGGACCCTTATAATATTAATCCTCAGGACCAAGCCCCTTCTGCCTCTTCTTATAGGGGTTTGGGATCTAATTCTTTTAAATATATAGTTCAATACAAAATTGGTTATAAATATACCCTTAATATTTCTTAGGAACAATCTTCCTAGGAGGTATCAAAGGGTTAGAAATGGATCATCTCAAGGGTATTTAGAGTAGGATGCACCCCCGCATCCCTTCCTCATGAAATGTTTTTTAGAAAATATTCTAGGTCTTGGGGGAAGGCCCAAAAAACTTTCCCTAAAGTGGTTGTTGTATATAGATAAGCCAGCCATGATTTTTGTATAGGAAATGATGGGGGCCAAATCCCTTGTCATTGATGAGATGGTCAAGCTTCTCCTGGGTTGATCTTTTATGGGCATTGACGCACCAGGATCTTCCGGAGGTTTATTAACTATTTATTCTTCTAATTGTGTGTTTTGCAATATTTTTTCCACTCATTATGGTTTTTTATAGAACTGCACTATAAATATTTGGATCACTATCTAGCACTTCTGAATATTTAAGGTCCCTATGCGGGACGGGAGGAATTTTGGAATCATACCCTAGGTTCTTCTTGTTTTCAATCAGATTCTACTATAATTGGAGGAGATTTGAATCTTAATATGATCCGAGAGTGCCCAAAGGGGTTGGATCCAATGGTGGAAAGCGAGGAGATTTTCAGCGTTGGGCAAGGTTCAATTCTCGTGAGGGATTTACCTGGAGCCATGGGGACACCTTGAGGTAGTGGTCGAACGTGTGGTTGCACCCAAAGATACTATAATAAATGGTATCGTGACCCGTGCACACATAAGTGGATCAAATCCCACCCCCATGTCCTTCAACTTAAAGTCCCCGAGGTGTAGGACAGTCGGTGACATAGTGTGTTGTTAAGCCACTCTGTGTTGTTAAAGTCACCGGTTCGAAACCTGCGGGGACAAAAAATCCAACCATGTGAAGGGTTGGTGTGGCTCAGGCCGGGTGCGATCCCCAGGTGATTTTGACGGCTTAGATGCCCCTGAGTCACGGTTTCTCAAGCCACAGGTTAATCGCGTAGCCAACAGGTCCCGCACAAATTAACAAACAAAAAAAAAATATGAGCCGAGAGAAAAATTGGGTCAGACAGCCAGAGAGGATGTGTTGGATAACTTTTTTCTTCATAAATTTGAAATGGCAAGTCTTGTAGACATTGAGCCAATAGTTTTGAAGCCTACTTGGAGTAACAAAAAAAGTGATCCTAAGGGGGTTTTGAAGTGTCTATATTGTTTTTTTATTCATCACGACCCGCATGCGATATGTAAGTGATATTTGATCTTGGGTTGGTAAAGTGAAGTGCTATGCCACTTTCCCATCTATCTAGAGTTGGCCAAGTCGCTCAGAAATCCAGGATCTCCTTTTAAATACAATTATTCTTGGGAAAAAGTGGAGGAATTTCACAATTTTTTCAATGATCAGTGAGATCATTTTCAGTTATAGTCAAATGAATCGACCAACTGTCAATTCATATCCTCCCTTCACAAACATAAAATTGCAGTGTTAGCATGGGCTAGGCAAAAAAGAAAGACCAGTGATCATAATCTTTGTCAAATTTAAAGTGATTTGGAATTCTTTGGAATTCATTTACAATATGTCTCATCTTGGGTAGGGGATTCAAGAGGATGTGGACTCATGTAGATCCTTGGAATCTTAGAGGTATTCTCTTCTATTGGAGCAAGGAAATGTTTGTCCCCTGAAAAGTAGGGCTCTTTGGATTTCAATCGAGGACCAACCCTCTCTACCTCCATAAAATAATTCTCTATCGAAGTGTTGTGTAAAAAGAAGAATAGAATTTCCAACCCTTAGTATGATACCGAGTGTAAAATTGCTAGAAAAACCATTAGGGATGCCTTTAATGAGTCATTGAAATATGATAAGATTAATAGATATAAATCCCTAATTAAAAGGGGGAAAAGGCACTACAGAAATAATAATAAAGAGAATCTTTTGCACCTTTCTAAACTAGATCCAAAGAAATTTTGGAGGAAAATTATGACTTGTAAAATAAAGAAAATGTTACGATTCTCATTATAGACTTGAATTCCTAAATTAAAAATATTTACGAATCGCGTAATGTCTTGGAAAAAATTCCAAAAGTTTCTACAGAAGATGATGTTTTTTATAGAAGACATAAAATTTGGGGTTAAGCGACCTGCAAATGGGAAAGATAAGGACATCGAGGGATACCAAGATGAAATATTAAAAATTGGAGGACCTATTATGATCCCTCACATACACAATCTCTTCAATTTAGCAGTCAAGCAGGGCTTCCCTAAACCTTGGACTCAAAGCCTCATTGTACCTATTCTTAAAAGTGGGGATAAAAGAAATCCCTCTAATTATAGTAAAATTATAATTATCCCCATTTTATCCAAACTATATGGAAGTATTTTTGAAAATAAGATAAGCATATGGCTAGAAAACCATGGAAACATAGTTAAATGTCAAGCAGGTTTTAGAGGTTATCATTCAATTGTGAACCACCTTATTACGCTTAGGATCATTGTAGAGGAGTGTCGCAACAATAAAATCAATATCCTTTGTTGTTTCTATCGGGTATGTGTTATATCCTTTGCATGACCAAACCTAGTGTTTACATTACGTCGGGCATGCAGGGGTTTAGGGGCAACACCCTCAAAAAAACAAATTAGCATTTTTTTGGGTCCGTTTTTGGCGGTTTTTCAACGCATAATTTTTGTTGATAGTTTTATAATTATGATTAAGGAATTATGGTTGTTGACGAATATAGGTCAATGGATTAGGGGTTTTGAATGTCACATGATCCCATTGAAATCCCTTACTCTGGCACTTAGGTACTTTATTATCTAGTGATTTCCTTATTGCAAATCATATTAGCAGCTCACAAAACAAGCATACATTGCTGGAATATTCAATTGAAATAAATATAGCGACAAAAATATTGGAAACCAAACAATCATGCACAATACACAAAGAGTTGAATATTTGAATAATTTCAAAGCTTACAAGGGCTCCCTTACTAGGAAAATGGCCCAAAGAGAAAAATGACAAAGTACATCAAAGTACGGTGTAACTGTAAAAGATAAAAATCGCGTTGACTGTGTGATTTTTCTAGAAACCGTGTTAATCCATATTTATGATGAAACAAAATGAAACACAGAAATAAGATAGAACACAGAGACACAATAATACTCAGTTTCTATTAAAGATTGAAATATGAAGAGACTGTAAAAGAAAACACAGAGTTGAATGAACTTGTTAAAATGGTGTTAGCACATCTATGAGAAGATATGTGATGGCTACTCGCATTCGCAAGAAAATGATTACAATGAGGCTCCCAAGGCCTCTTTAACATGAATAATAAAAGAGAAAACCCTAAACATCCAAAACCCTACCACCAGGAGATGAAACTCCAAAAGGTTTGTGCGCCTCGATGGGGGTAGTTGATACATTAACTTCCCTAGGGCGTAAATTTTGCATACGATCTCCATTTGGGGTGCTTGATACACCGTTGAAAAAGTATAGTCAAGGCGTACACATTTCAAATAACCCAATACAAAACTTTGCAATATATTGGGCACTGCAACATATGGATGACTGTCTGTGGGGTCATCTAGCCTTTGTGGTCCATATGGATGACTGTCTCCTTCCCTAGAATTTAATGTTTCCATTGGTGGTAGGATTGTACGATGGAATACATTTATTTGTCTTAGGTGGGGTACTTACAGATGACACCTCATATTGTCTCACTATGATAGGCCATTAGATGATCGTGTTGAGTGAGAAAAACACCAAAAACATAATCAAAAGCATTGGTCTCAATCTCAAATGGTTGTTGCAGATAAAGTAAGGCGAGTGTTGTAACTTGATATGGTTCATGGTTGTCTAGAAACCATGCCAAGACATCTTTAAACCAACTTTAGGCCGCAAGTTGGCTCTTGGACCAAAAAGGTTTCTCTCATATGATTAAAGAAAATGGGTTGCCCACTGTCACTAAGCAATGATTTTAACAATTAAGTGTAGGATGCGAGATTTAAAAGTAAGGGATTGGGTAGACATGATTATTAAAAAAACAAGCAACAAATTGGATTTAGAATAAGTAATCTTTGAGATCAAAGAGTTAGTCCATTGGGCATGCAGTCTCATTGGCTTGAGCACAAAATATGAGTATGATAGGTGGAAGAAAATAGGAAGATACTCAAGTCTCAAACCTAATAGAGAGAAATGCAAAATTATTAAATCTGAAACAAATAAGATGAACATTTAAATATGGACATATTTAAACATTAATCCAAAGAAAATCTAGGCATCTCTAAAAAGGATTTCAGAAAAATATTCAAGGATGCAATCTGTGAAAAACGTTTGAATCTATAACCCAATGCAGAAAAAGGTCATTAGAAATGACATCATTACCATCGAAATTTTTTTTCATTAAAGAAATAAATTCATTTGTTGTAAATCAAATTGAATTAGAAATAGAACATTATTGAAAATGTAATAAATAAAATACATAAAAGTTAAGAAGACAGGGCTCAACAATGAAACAACATGAATCCATGGGATTTCTCTAATTCAAAAATCACAAAAATAATTTCCCATATGGCTTACAATTGAAGAACATAGTCTGGCTACCAGACTTCTATTATGACTCCTACTTCACAGTCTTCTACTGGTGATTTTATATATCTCAAGTGATGAAGCCTTGCCATTAAATATGCAACTATTTCTAAAAATAAAATTTAAATCGGGTCAAAGATTTGACAGCTCAAATCCATGTGCTATCTAATTCCCCAAAAATGAGGAATTTTGTTGCTTATATAATCAATAATCCTTTTTCTTCTAGATGCTTTGCTACCTGTCATTTTTTTCACAGTCAGTATGGGTGTGGCATATGCTAGTTTAGGTTGATTTGGTAAAACTATTATAATCTCTGAAGATGCTCATAACTGGAAAAGAAGACGAA